>CM069131.1:96561990-96600367 GCA_035221665.1 Okamejei kenojei
TCAATGATTTGTGTGTATAGTGGTTCTTTATTTTGATTACGGAAACTATACAATGAAATACACAATTTGTGGTTAAATTCCCCCCCCCCGTTCTCTCCTTCCCCCTCCCCCCCCCCTCCCCATCTCCCCCCCCCCCCTTAAAAATCTTGCTGGACACCATGAATGCATTTTAAAAGTCCTCAGTCTTTTTTAAAAACTACAATCTAATGTTTTTCAGGCAAAAGATTATTTCAGGAAAAGAAAAAGAAAAAGGGAGGAGACCCTAAGTCTGGGAATGCTAATAACGTTTACTAGAAAGTTCCTCTCTGTCAATGATGTTGGAACTCTTTATCAAGTTTCAAGTTTTTGTGCATCTGAAGCACAGAGATAAAAAAAAACTATGTCAATGTAAAACAGTCATTTCAAATTCTATAAAGCTGAGTAGTTTAAAACTAGCATCTAAATGCATTCTTGTTTGCCGGTCCAAAACTTTAGTACCCTGCCTGAATTCAAAGTTACAACTGCCACTAAATGACTAGTGCTTGCACAGTTCATGAATATATGGTACAATAATGTGATTTTCTAGATAATGACTGCTATGAGTTTTGAAAGACTTAATTGATTATGGTTCCTCTCCAATGACGCTGCTGGAATAAATACTCACAGTCTCCACTGTTTGAAATTCCCATATGGGGCGTGCGCTGGAACTGGTGATAAGGATAATTGTTTTGCTCAAGGGGTTTACATTCCTCATTCTGTGAATACCATTGAGGCGTAAATAGTGTAATCACAAAAACACTGACAAACTGCATTTATTTGGCACAATTCCTGACCTTGAACATGTTTAATAAGGGCCACTAGAAAGCCTCAATTTACAGCCATAGTATGACCTTTTTGTTGCACATACACAATCAGAACAGCAGCTCTGACCAGCCCGAGCAAGACTAGGTTCTGATTAATTAAAAGGTATGTGTGTTTTGTGTATTCCGGAAGGATATTGAATTCATGTGCTAATTGTGCTAACTAAAAACTAACTGTCTCTGTGGAATTCTAAACCAAATAGTGAGCCTGGGCTTTTGTGTAGTGGCCACTGCACACTCCAATAGTACGACTCCTGAAAGAGTTTGATAATCACAACCACATACAGTCATTTTTTGTTTGACTTCAGTTCGTTGGGGCCCCCCACCCCACAACCCAATCCATGATAGACTAGTATTTAAGCCCCTATTTCCCCAATGAAGGTTTGTACAGTGAAAGTTCCTCTGTGCCAGCTATTGGATACACTTCAAGTGGAACTTAGTTCAGTTGGCCCCAAAAACATGATAGACCAAACCATGATAGAACAATAATTTGGCTCACTGTCAGGTCGCAGTGTATTCTTAGTGTTAGCGACAAAGAGGTATGCGCATTGGAAATAGGGATTTCACCCAACTGGCATTGCCGATAACAAGATGCCCAATTATGATGCCATTTGCTGATGCTGTATGTTGCAAAGCACTCTATACTACTCCTCTAGGTAGTAGTGGACCCATCCCAACTGTCTTTTTTAATATTGTTACTCTACCTACCAAGCTACGCTTGAATTTGCCGCATATGTCAGTGAGAGCCTTGTGACTGGCATCGGGAACAGCGAAGCATGCGGAAAAATGAGATAGAGGGGTATAAACAGAGGTCTCTACCGAAAGAAAAAAAAAAGGATGTTGGGGGGTCCCTGAACAGTGTCATAGGCTGGAGGTTAAAAATAAGGGCCAGGTGAATGGCCAACTCGCAAAAATTGGAGAGGAACTGCACCTCTATTTTGTTTGGGTCGCTCAAAACCAAACACTATGAAGACTCGTCTCTGAAGAAGGGTCTAGACCAGGAAACGTCGCCTATCTCCTTCGCTCTTAGATGCTGCTGCTCCCCCGCTGAGTTTTCTCCAGCTCCTTTTTGTGTAACCCACCTTTGAAGATGAATGGTCTAGTTTTGAGTAACTTTCACACTACACTAACTATCCACTCCCCCATAGCCCCACATACCCCTTTCCCCAAGGTTTAACCAGTTCCACAACATTCCTATTGAGATCAAACCGTCCGTCCTCCCAACAATGGGCCCATAACCAGGGCACCACCATGCCTGAACTATTTGTGGCTGGCCCTGTTTGTGGTCATGGTCCACGACCCTATTTACCTGTTTTGACGACATTTCAGGTACACCTTTTGGGTGTGGTGAGGAGGAAACAGGAATAACCATCTGAATCATCTGAATCCCAACAGGGAAAATTTTCACACCTCAACAGACAGCACCCGAGAGAGTGATCGGATTTAAGCCTGAGCCTCTGCACTTGGTGGCAAGCTTCACAGCTATACATCTTCTCCAACCCTGAACTAGATGTAACAGTCGCATACACTGTTTAAAAGAGGGGCGTGGAGAGATGTTTCGCTGGCTGAAAAATAAATAAACCTTTCTGTGGAACGTACACATGTCAGGCGCGTATGCGACGAATGTACATCATCTTCTTACCTGAGTACCATCAGGTGCTGCAAAGCAACAGGGGAACAAACCCAATATGAAGTTTGTTGTACAGTGAAAGTTCTCAGTGCCTGCTATTGGAATACTTCAAGAAGAACACCCAGTTCCCGTATCAAGTAATTGGACAACGAACATCAATTGAGTTTGTGATGATGTAAAAATTGAATTTGTTTAAGCTTTTGTGAACAAAAAAGAGGTAAACGGAGATTTTTAAGATCATGGGAGCAAATTGTCTAATAGATCCCCAAGTCACTTTTTACTTCAATGGGGATATTTAGGTCAATATGATATGCATTTTTTTTTTCAAATTATACACTGGTTGAATTGAAATTAAGGATTTGAATATTTATATTTATTCTTAATTTTAACTTAACTTTTTATTATTTAACAAAGCAATATCTATTTTTTAATATGTTAAATAAAAAATATATTTAGTTTCTGTTTTAATTTATTGTCACCATAGCCGAGGTACAGTTGAACATCTTTTTTTTATGATGATAACCAGTCTTCAATATTTATTCAATCACAATAATTTTTGAAACATGAATGTCATAGACAATTTGCAGGGGTATTATTGAAAACAGGCAATAACCTTTTTTACCAGCCATAAAATGCCCTTCCTCCTCACCTAGTCTTTTGTCAAAGGGCCCAAAAGTTACTTCAGGGTTACAGTACTTGTATAAGGTGATGTTTTAGACAAGGATGTGGATTTCAGTACATGGCATACCAAAGAGATTGGCACCCTGATGTCCAAAGGTAAATTAAAGCAAGGCCACGACAATGCAGGTGATAATTAAGGAAAGAAACAGCTCAAACACCCATCTAACTTAATGATTTCTAAATATAAATATCTTAAGGGTTTCCTGGGGAAATGAAAGATGTAGGGATATAGGGGGAATTAAATGGGGAATATAAAAAAAATGTATATATAAAGAATTGAGAGAAAGATAAATTGAAAAGTAAATGCAAAAAGGGATATAAGTATGTAAATTAAAAAGAAATATAAAATATTTGTATGTATTATAATTGGATAGTGAAGAGAAGATATAATAAATAGGTAAGAAAAAATAAGATAGTCGAATAAATGTAGAAAGAATAATAAAAGAAAAAAGAAGAAGAGGATAATAATCTAAAGTATAAGGTAAATAAAGGTCAATTGAAGGGGAGAAAATTAAAAATTTCCAATAAGGGATAGAAAAAATTATAAATTGGGAACCAGAAAATAGGGGAAGATATGAAATTTGGAAAAAGGGAAAATAAATGTAGTAAAATAATTAAAAAAAAATAAAAAGGAAAAAAATAAAATAATAAGGGAAAATTTAAAAAGAGAAATGAAATAATGGGACGAAAATGAAACGAGAGAGACAGCCGACGAAGACCTAGAATCCTAACAAACACAAAATAACAAAAGGGGAAAAACGAACATTAAGAAAGGGAAACAGACGAAACATAAGAAAAACAGAAGGACGAATAAATGTCAAGAGAAAAAAAATAAAAAATGAAACGACGCGGGAAAAAAAAAGAGATAAAATGGAAAAAATGTTTCATGCGTTGAGGACTCATTTTCACAAAAAAAGTTTAACATTTTCCAAGTCAAAAATACAGAAGATGCGGGAAGGAAATCAAAAATCCAAGCAGGAATAGAAAAACGATGCATATAACTCTCAGTTATCTATGCAGGGTCAGGATCCTTTCTAAACTTAACCCTTATCGTTTTTACATGGTTTTTCTTAACTAAATTGAAATTTTTTCAATTTGCCGCTTGTTTGAAAAGCTGGGCAGTAATGTGGTCCCTCAGGCAAGGGAAAGGGAATCAAGGAATGGGAATGAATAAACCCCACTCAATGCCGGCACTCTTGGGCTTACATAATGACCACTGGTGGGTCAGGTGGGTCTGCTGTCCCTGGGGTCGTTCACGAAAGACATGGAGGGTTATTGTGCCGATTTATAAGCTTCCGTAACATTATTTACCACTTGTTGCTACAAATGAATATGCTTAGTGAAAATGTTGACATTGTGATGAGACGTATTTATTTCACAGTTAGTATACAAGGGTACCCAAGGGGGCATCTTTGGACCAATTTCGCAGGCCGGCGGGCCACCAGTCCAGAAGTCGGTAATCATGGCCCAGGAGTATCTCTCTCGAGGCAGACTCCGGGTGAGCCGGAGCAGGTTTAGGGCAGGCCAATTGTATGGGCCCCAGGAGCTGCATTCAAAGGCCAGGCACGGGAATTATGGCGCCTTCCCTTGTGAAGAATCGGAGAGTATGCCAGTTCATATTTCATTTATTTCCATGTGAACATAGCTTTCAGAGTGTATGGAACTTTCACTCTATGTCTTATTGCCTTATTTAATTGGGTTTTTTGTTATGTGGCATGCATCGGTTTCATAGTGAAATACTGTTTAGGGACCCTGTTCTTCAGGAGAAAGACATTTCAATTTGGGTCTGGAGGATAGGATATTTCTTATACATTGCGTTTTGTTAAATACAAACTGTTTCAGCCATCCAGGTCAAATAGTAAAATTGAATACCAACTGCTCCAGGCGTTGTGGTTTTGTATCAGCGTTACCTTTAACTATTAATACCTCGTGATCCTCCCCACCCTGGCGGCAATACAGATTGGAATTAAATTGAAGCCTGTCAGTAACAAATCCATGTTATTTCAGCAGTTACTAGTTTATTAAGGGTAGTAGTAATTGGCCATCACCAGCTGTATGCTTCAATTGGGGTTTTTGGCTCAAATCATTAGAATCTTTCAACGTGCAAGTATTAACCTCTCAAGTGCCAATATAGCTCTTTAGGTACTTGTTAAACTGACCCCATATGCTATTATAGCTGACAGCTCCATTGTCGCAATGATGCGTATGAAAAACTACATTCCGTAGTGCTCTCAGTAGTATTAGGTTCTCTATTATCTTCAAGTTATATTACTTACACAGTGCTCGAACTAAAATCAAGATATTTTTTTTTTCTTATGATTTTTATCTGGAGACAATCTCGAATGCCCATTCTAGCAACGAAGCGCCGCGATGGCAATTTGCATGATGACATCACCATTTTCTTCATTATTGGTAAATATTTTCTGTGTAAACTAACTATTATAGACACGAGGTGTATACTATGGTAGTTGTTTAGTTTTTTATAGGCGTTTTATTTAGAATGTGCGTATATGAAAAACTTGCATTCTTAGTATTCCCAAGTTGATTACACTTTCATGGGACGGCGTCGGACATATGTTCAGTCACAAATGGATCGCCAATATAGTCAAAACAGTAATCCAAAGTCATAATTTACCAATACCTTTTATGGAGCTGTGATTGGATTGGTATCTATCCTGAAAAGTCATTGGAAAAACACAGTAAGTATGGATATTGGTTCTCAAAGCATTTGTAGGATCTATGCTACTGATGCGCATCCCACTTTCAACTAATGTTCTGCAGGCTCATTCTTTCGATACACAGAGGGCGGTAAGGACATGTTCACGTTATGTGGTTTTCCATATTTGCAAGTCATCAGTGAGGGCTTGCAATATTTTGACAAATCGATCCCGGCATTTATGTTTCTTCGGATTGTCCTCCTGAGCTGGCCTTGACAGACATGGGTTTCCGCCACATATTATGTTCAGGTAATTAATATAGAACCTTATCATTGTAATGGTGTTCATACTAAACATAAAATTTTGCTGGTTCAGCCTAGGGATTCGGGGGGAGGGAACCAGCTACTCTCTACATGCATTAATCAATTCTTTGCTTTACAGATTATCTGTGAAGAGACCCGCTCCTGCGGAAGCAGGCTGTCAGACTGATCCATGTATGTCTCACTGCCGTATGCAGTCCCGATAGCTCTAACCAAAAAGCAGTGCCAACGTAATTTGCCTCTTCATGAGATGGGAAGTGTTCTTTTACTGTTTAAATGTTTACTGGTTACATATATCGTAGGGAACAGACACTGACGTCTTAGAGTTCCTTCTATGGGTTGTTGAAAATAAATTTAAGTTATAGTTCCATTACACCATTAACTGTACCCCACGTGCTTCTCCTCATTGTTGCTGCAGCGTGGGACCCGCCGCTCTCTCGGGTTTCACGCATCCTGTTGTCCAGTATTTAGGATATTCATTAACAATAGTTCTTCCAGACCCCAAGTACATGGGAAGTATCGGTTATTGGACATTGTGTTAACATTTTATTCACTACCATGGGGCTTCAGCTAATATCTCTATCTATGGGTTCAGCTCTCATAGGTAGGTAATTATTCCCTCGGCGCTGCCCTCTAAGCACACGGGTCCAGTCATTACATAAATTGCGAAATGGACAGGATCATTACACCTGCAATAAATCATAATTCATGTTTACATACTCCTTGCACCTTCGGTTTACATGTGGTCACACGTTTACTGACATCATTACGTCTGATCATCTAGAGCCTTTAAGAGGCTTGATACTAGTTCAGACCATCACTAGGTGGTT
The DNA here is from genome assembly GCA_035221665.1 of Okamejei kenojei. Classification (NCBI taxonomy): domain Eukaryota; kingdom Metazoa; phylum Chordata; class Chondrichthyes; order Rajiformes; family Rajidae; genus Okamejei; species Okamejei kenojei. The sequence continues at coordinate 96,568,948 of CM069131.1, forward strand.
ATGCAAGGTTTGGGTCTATACAGGAGTAGATACTGGTTTCTCCCAATCCTCACTGCTGCAGTGCCTGCAGCTTACAACACAAGTAGCAAGGGTTATGTGCGGTCCTCTGGAACCAAATCCTGTCTACTGCACAGGCATTGGTTCTAACAAATGGGTATCCAACATTATGTTTTAACCCATTGCCAGACCAAGGGGTGTTTGCCAACTCTATTTCGGTTCAATTTATAGTTACGATCAGGTTTTTTGAGAGGTGTTACTGTTATTATTGTTTGCTTCTTTATCAGCTTCAGCATTGTTTTAAACCTATGTCTCATGTATGTATGCATTATGTATGTTTCCCTCATCTATGGTCAACTGATGCAGTCGTGATTGTTTGGGACTCATTTTTTCCATGGCATTTGAAATCACAGACCTTCAAAGGTCCTTCACGTAGTCACTCATGGCGTGACTCCGAAGTAAATTTGTAAGATTAAACGGAGAACTTACAGTTTTGAAGTTTGATCGTAACTTAACGAATCATCTGGTAGTTCTATCATCTAATAATCTTACTATTGTTGGTTTGTTCAACAACTGCGTATCTGTGATTTCACACAGCTGCTTTGAAGATTGACGCACATGACATCTGGGGACGGCCTTTTCACGTAATCCCTCATCGATTGTAACTCCTCATAAAATAACGATCAATCAAATCTGGTAAGTTCTCTTTCAATCTTACTATCATACGTCAACAAACGTTACAATAGCCCGACATCCTTTGAGCTGAATTTTTGGACGTTGGATTTTCCTCATATTTCGTATCTAACACATACTTTTATGTCATTTTTAGTAATGCTGAAAAAAAAAAAATGCTTTGCGAACTTGTTGGGTTTATTGTGTTAATGGAAACTTAGTACCAAGGGGGACCCATTGGGTTCAATCCCTATCACCCCCTCAATCACACGGGGAGGGGGGGAACGAGACTCATTCAGAGGGCGAGTGTTGTAATGATACCTTAAAGAGACGGGCGTTAGTTTTTATGAGTGAGAGAGGGCGGGGAGGAAGAGAGAAGGGTGAGGGGGGGGTGAGAAAGGAGGGCAGAAGGAGGGGGAGCGGGGAAGGGAAGGAATGGGGTATAATGGAGGGCGAGGGACTAGGGAGAGAGGGGGAGGGGGGGGGAGGGGAAAGGAGGGCTCAAGAAGAAGGCCCCAAGAGAAGGGAGGAGGTGAGCGGGGGTAAGGGTAGGGGAGGGCGAGGGGGAGGGAGAGAGGAGGAGAGGGCGGGAGAGGATGAGGACAGGGGGGAGAGGAGAGATGGGGGAGGGAGGATGAAAGGAGGAGGAGAAGGGAGGCGAGGGAGAGGAAAAGGCGGAGGGGGAGCCAGTCGGGCGAGCAGGCTGCGAGCGAAGCGTGCTGCAGGGGCCATGAACACGAGCGGGACCTGTGGGGACCACAATGAGCGGGCTGCGGGGTCCACGGCGATGTTGTGTGAGAGTGCAGCTGCAGGGCCCCACGGCAAAACAAGGGGGACTGCCACTGAGCCCACGGCGGTGAGGAGCGGATGTCAGACACTTGAGGGAGGCCGTGGGCAGGCGCAATCTGAGGACGGTCATAAAAAATCAAAAGCAGTGGAGGGAAACCGGCCAATCATGGCTTGTACTATGAGGGGAACTAAAGCCCATCCCATCACCCGCGAGACAGCCGGCGAGGAGCGAGTGTGAGTGAGGGGGGCGGGAACGGAGCGCGGCGGGCGGGGAGGGGTCGGGGGGGGGGGGAACGTAACTCGCAGCTCGTGCAAAAGTAGTGCTCAGCAGGCTGCACTTTGAAAACTGCGCAGCTGGCCGTGAGGCCATTGGGTCGTCATCCAGCTCGTTAGCTTTTTAAAAAAAAAGATCTCAGAATTGTGAATTTGAGGATATAACTATTCAGGAGGAAATAATTAATCAAATTTTCAGAATGAGGCGATTTTTGAGATCATGAGTTAAATCTCTACCAGAATATGTTAACATTTCACCCGTTTGAAGTGTCGGGTTTTGGAGGAAATGTGAATCACAGAACAAACACATAAATAAACACACAAATCCCACACACAAATACATCCTCATCCAAGATCAGAGTTTTTAATAAGTATATATGATGATGGTAAACAAATAACTTCTCGAGACATCACTTCTGGCTGCACACCCACTTGCACTCTGGACTCCTGGTGTAATCTGGATCATCTGCCAGTCTGTCAGGATTTCGAAAAATAGGTTAGTTGGCGGATTGTCCAAACGCAAACTGCACATAAATTCTTTTTTTTTTTTTTTAAATATTTTTATTAAAAGGAATCACCATCATAACAACGGTATTACAACTTTTCAAATACACAACCAACTTAATTTCAATAAGTATACGGAATGTTTACGAATAGTAACTTATAAACTTCTAATTTTTTTTAAAAGTAGAAAAAGAAAAGAATAGATTTTAATCAATAAGAGTTGGTGATTAAATAATAAATTTTGATTATAAAGAAAGAGAAAAAAAGAAATAACGACGGAGAAAAAATATATATGTATATGTAATATATTCTTGTTATATGTATTTAATTAAAATAAAGTAATTTTATATAGAAAAAGTGAGAGATTATACTATACATCTTACTAGTGAATAACAATTTTCAAATAGCAAAATAATGGAGACATGTATACAAATCAAAAAAGAAAAAACAGAGAGTTATTTTCATCTAATCCTGCCGGGGGTAACCCATTGAGTTGTGATGCCAAGAACAGCTGCTACCCCTTCAAAATATTCTTGTATATGGGAGACCATATCTGTTCAAAGAGTTCGTATTTGTCCATTAGGACAAAATCTGATTCTTTCCAAATTGTAACGTCTCCAACATTTTCCACTGTCCACATTTTAATTGGTGGGGGAAATGTTCCCTTTCCAAATTTCATTAATTTTTTCCCTATTATCAAACAGTAATCCAAGAAAATTTCTTTGGTTTACTGTTAATGTTAGATTTTGAATCCGGAACTCCCTAATATTATTAATTTTTCTGGATCTGGGTCTAGTTTAATTTTAAGAACTTCAGAAATAACTCTAAAGATTTCTATCCAATAATAATTAAGTTTTTTATAACATGTTACAAAACTATGCGTTAAATTAGCTTCCAAGTTCTGACATTTATCACAAATAGGAGAAATGTGTTAGAATAAAATTCTATTTAATTTCATCTTTTTTTTGAATAATGTAATCTGTGTAATACCTTAAATTGTATCAATATATGTCTAGCATTTAATGAGCAACGATGTATACATTGTAGGCTTTCTTCCCAAATTTCCTTCGTTATAGATAAACCCATTTCATTTTCCCATGTGTTTGTCGATATATTTTCCGAAGTTGGGATTTCCTTATCCAAAAACAGTATTGTGTGTATTGTAATATACGCTATTAATTTTTCTGTATTTTGGTTTTTATTAAACAATTCATCTAATGAATTCCTATTATTTATTCTATTTTTATAGTCTTGCATATTTTGACAATATAATTTCTAAATTTTGTAAATACCTAAATATGTTATTTTGACTGCAATCCATAGATATCCTGTAACTCTTGGAAATGAGAGAAATGTTCCTTCCTTATAAAAGGTGTTCTATCCTTTTTAAATTCCTAAATCATTTCCAAATGTTTAAACCCCTTGTCCAATACAGAGGGCTTAAACAAAGGTTATTATTCATAATTGGGAAACAAAGTGACAAATTATCCATATGTAGGGGTCTTAACTATTTGTTTCCAGATACGTCCATTGCTATGGAATTATAGGGATGTTACCATACATTTTTTTTTTTGTACTTTCCCCTTGGTGCCAAAAGAATCGAACCTACATCTCAAAAGGCATACAGTCTTCCTTTTCCATCTTTAGCCAAGCTTGGTTCATGATCTAAAATTTACCAACCAAAAATTCATATTCTTAATTTGAACTGCCCTGAAATATATAGGGAATTTGGTAGTGCTAGTCCTCACCATTATTTTAGATTTACATAGAATGTTTTTTTACTTATTCGATGGTATTTTTATAGTCCAAATAAAAACTATTAACCAAAGTATCTATATTTTTTAAAAAAAACATTTTAGGGAGATATAAAGGGAATGCTTGAAAAATAAATATAACAATTGTGGTAAAAAAAAATCATTTTTATCAGCATTTATTCTACTACGATCATTGATATAGGTAGTGTTTTTCCAATTATAAAAATATATATTTTTAGTTTATTTTATAATTGAGGGCTTAATTATATTTAAATAGACAGTTTATACGATTTTTTAGATACATTAATTCCTAGATATTGAGTTTGTCCGTGATTATTTTAAGTGGGAATTTGTTCTAATATATTTAATTTTATTCCAGTTATAGGCATAATTTCACTTTTATTCAAATTAATTCTATACCCAGAAAATGTACTAAACTTAGTTATAACATTAATTAGAATTGGGAATACTATATCCGGTTTTGTAATATAAATTAAGATGTAATCCTGGCGTTATAGAGATATTTTTATTCGTTGTAATTTTGGTAATATTATATCCCATATATTTCTGGTTTGATCTAATCATTTCGGCTAAATGGTTCTATTACCAGAGCACAAATAGTTGAATTGTGATAACGGGCATCCTTGTGTCTACAACCCCCTAAAAGAGTTTAAATTTTGCTGATAGCATCTTGATTTGTTAATATTCTTTGCAGTTGGAAAATTCGAGTATATGATTTTTACCCATTTGGAGATATATATCCCCCAGTTGAAATTTCTGCATATTTTAAATAAATATGGCCAATCAAACCTGGTCAAATGCTATTTCAGCATCTAAGGTATGACAGCTTAGTTCAGTATCATTCACTCTTTTTGAGTACATGACATTGAATAGACGTTCTCAGATTATAGGAAGAATAGCGTTTGGAAATATAAAAACCTGTTTTGTCATGATGTATTAATTTTATTAATCACTAAACTTAGCCTCCGAGATAAAATTTTAGTTCAGTATTTTTTGATCAGTATTTAAAAGAGCTATTGCTCTGTATGATCCAGGGTCCGCAACAAATCTTTATCAGCTTTTTTAGGGAATAAGTGTTAATTGTAGACTCATTTAATGATTCTGGTAACTTTCCTTATTCATAAGCAGTATTTATATATTGTATGTAAGCGTGGAGAAATCAGATCATGAAACTTCTTATAAAATTCAAACACCTAAGCCATCAGGGGCCTTGCAGCTTTTCTGTTTATTTAATGAGCCAATTAGATTCTTCAATATCTTTTACTGATATAATCAGCATTTAACAAGTTTCTACCTTCCCTGATCTAAAACTATTAAACATGTATCTTGTAGGAATGTTTCCATTCCATCTGATTGTCCTGCTAGTTTAGATAAGTAAAGATTTTTTGATAATATTGTAAAAAATGTATCATTGATATCTTTTGGTAAAGTCAAACATTTCTCCTTGATCAGATCTAATTTTTATGTATCATTTTCTCCTCATCTAATTTTCTAAGCTGTCGTGCCAGTAATTTTTGTGGTTATATCCCCAAATTCAAAATGTACTTGTTTAGTCTGTTGAAAAAAGTTTAATAATCTGATTGAGTATATTTTATTTAGCTTGTAATTTTAATGATGCAATTTATTACTTAATCCCTTAGACGGGGATATATGCATTTTCAATATCTAAATTGTTTTATTTCATTTTCAACTTTTGTTGAGTCTTTCGATTTTTCTTTTATTAAAATATGCTTGTGCTGATATTTATCGCACCACGCATAAAATGCTTTAAATGTATCCCAGAGCAATGATGGTGAAATTCCAAGTTTTGTCATTAGTTTCAAAAAAATAATTTAATCTGTTTTACCAAGTAATCATAACGAGCCCTATCCTTTAATATTTGGGGTTGAGTCTCCAGTTAGAAGGTTTTAATAATTAATATCTTTTAAATTTTAATCTTAAATGTTAATGGAGCATGATCCCGAGAATAATATTATGATATTTTGAGTCATATATAAAAATGGTTATTGAGTTTTGAGTCTATTAAAAAAATTAGTCTATCCTCGAGTAGGTTCCAAATACAGGTGAAAAGAATGAATATTCTCGACCAGATGTGTTATCAGTTCTCCAGATATCCTTAACATTTGCTGTGTTAATAAAAGGATTTATAAGTGTACTTGACTTAGAAGTGGTTTTCCTTTTCGTTGATGATCTATCTAAATAATTATCTAAGGTACAATTAAAATCTCCTCCAATTATTAGATTATGTTGAGTGGATATAGGGATATTGTTCAATATTTTCTTGAAGAATAATGGATTATCAAAATTAGGACCATATATATTCATAAGGATTACTTTATTAGAATATAATTCACCTGTAATTATTATATATCTACCCTCAACATCTTCTATTATTGAGCTTTGTTTAAAAGGAATACCTTTACGAATTATTATTGCTACCCCTCTAGACTTATGTGTAAATGAAGAGTGATATACTTTGGAAATCCATTTTGCTGTTAATCTATGTTACGCGTCTTTTTTAAGGTGTGTCTCTTGGAGAAAAATAATAACAGATTTCAATCTATTTAAATTGAGCTAAAACACTACCTCTTTTAATTGATTCGTTAATTCCCTTAACATTCCAACTACAGAAGGTGATTCCTTCACCCCCAATCCGAGTGTTTATATCATACATTTTATTATTAAGGTGGTTTATAATGGAGTAGATGTCTCAGCTCATCCAACCCAATCCTATACCCAGACATCAGATCGATTAAATTTAATATTGTGACATTATCTTATACACACGTCTCCTTGAACTAACTATATAATACCAATCATACTCAAATCTATATAGTATATAATATGAAATAAAATACATAATATAAAAATAATAATAACAAATGTAAGTAAAGTAGGTGATGTTAATAAAGTGTAAAGGGAAAAAAAAGTGACTACAACTATAGTTAGTGTAGTTAGTGTTAGTGTAAGGCACACTAGCGTGGCTACTAATCTACGGACTTCCGTGAGTAAAAAAAAAGATGTTAATAATTCCAGCTCCGTTTTTGCCTTAAAGGCTATATATGTCGGGGCGGGGTATTAAAGTTATATACTTAGTGATTAATAATACTACTACTATCAATTACAATTAGTATCGTAGCACTATATTAGGAGAGCTAACATACATTTTTGAGGTGTAGGTTAATTACAAAACTATATTTTTAATAATCCATCCATCCCTCCTTGACCCAAGATAGAGTCCATGTCCATTGTTCCGTTCTCCTTCCCTGCGAGTCCTCCTTCAATGTAATTCCTCCTCCTTTTCTGTGGGTGAACAGTATCATAGGTAAGTGATCGTTAATCAGTCTCATCAAGTAGGTGATCAGCAATATTCAGTGTCCTTCATCTTCATCTTCTGCTTCCTCTCCTTCCTCTTCCAGTTTCTTCTGTATATCTCGAGCGAATTCAAGAGCTTCTGTATGTTTGGTGAAGCGGTGCTCCTTATTATCATAAGTTACCCTTAATGTTGCCGGGTACATCAGGCCATATCTCGGATTCTTTATGTTCCTCAGGATACCTCTTGTTTCTGTAAAATAAAGATCTTCTCATGGCCACTTCCGCAGGGTAATCTCTAAAAATACTGATGATTGTCCTCCCTCATATTGAGATTTTTCTTTCGTATTATTATCTTCATCATATCTTCAAAAACATGATCGTAAGCCACCTTCACAATCATCTGTCTTTGGGGAGCATCCTTCCTAGGGGTACGTCTCAATGCCCTGTGTGCTCGGCCCAGCAGAGGTTCTTGGTCCAAGTTCAGAATATCTTTTAAAGGTTTTGCAGCAAATTTTCGAGGGTCCTGATTTCCCTCTCGGCCTTCACTCAACCCAACAATACGCAGATTCTTACGCCTCTGACGTCCTTCCAAGTCAATGCATTTCTCAGTTACTTTATGTAATAATTCTGATAAACGCTTGTTCTCGGCAAGGCGCTTTTCGGCTGATTCAGTCAGTTCCTTGATTACGTCTTTTTGTTGGTTAAGTGAAGTTATAATCGGTTCCAACTTGGTATCCAGCAGCACCTCCATCTCACCAGTTTTACGGTTTACAACATCCATCTGTTGTTGTAAAGCAGTATCTGCTTTATCTTTAACAACCTCACCTCCTCCACTATAACACTGAACACTGGCGTGCCACAGGGCTGTGTGCTCAGTCCTCTCCTCTACTCTCTCTTCACCCATGACTGCATCCCTAAGTATGGCTCCAACGCCATCATAAAATTTGCCGACGACACCACGGTGGTAGGACTGATCAGCGACAACGACAAGTCAGCCTACAGGGAGGAGGTCCAGCACCTGACAACCTGGTGTGCCGGAAATAACCTCGTCCTCAACTCCCAGAAGATGAAGGAAATCATTGTCGACTTCAGGAAGAACAGAGGGGGCAGACACACCCCCATCCATATAAACAGGACTGAGGTGGAGCGGGTCTCCAACTACAAATTCCTCGGGGTACACATCTCGGAGGATCTGTCCTGGTCCCTCAACACCTCCAAGCTGATCAAAAAGGCGCAGCAGCGCCTTTACTTCCTGAGGAGGCTCAAAAAAGCCCACCTGTCCCCCCTGATCCTGACCAACTTCTACCGATACACCATTGAAAGCATCCTGACCACCTGCTTTACGGTATGGTACAGCAGTTGCACAATAGCAGACAGGAAGGCACTACAACGGGTGGTGAAAACCGCCCAGCACATCATCGGTGCCCCGCTCCCTGCCATGGAAGCCCTCCACCGAAAACGGTGTCTGAGACGGGCTGGGAAGATCATCAAGGACCCCTCCCACCCTAACCATGGACTGTTTGCCCTCCTACCATCGGGGAGGCGGTACAGGAGCCTCAGGTCCCGCACCAGCAGGATGAGGAGTAGCTTCTATAATAACACCATCGCACTGCTGAACTCAGAGTCCCGCCGATAGATTTCCACATCTGTATTTATTTATCTGTATTTACCTATATATTGCTATCACTTCGTACTGTCACTAAACTGCATTTCGTTGTACCCATACTTGTATCTGTGCAATGACATTAAAGTTGAATTGAATTGAATTTCCATTCGTCCATCATAGTCTTTACAGCTGCTATAACTTCCTTTTTGGACTCTTCTTTAAAATTCTCATGATACACCAAGATGTCGGCTCTTAAAGTCTTCTTTATATAAAACATTTCTTCTTTATATTCTTTTTTCATATCTTTAAGCATTTGTTTCAACTCACCCATACTGATTTTTTTGAGGTCGTCCATCTTTAAAATATCTTCCTGGGAGGCACTCAAACTCGAGCCCGAGGCTCGAGTGAGGCCTACTTCCCTTTTCACAGGCTTTTTCCCTGGGGGGGGGGGGGGGGGGGGGGGGGGGGAGGTGGGAGCGATGCAGCGACATTTTTCTTATTAAAGTTGCGCGCCTGATGACGTCAAACACCTTTTCAATGCTACCGGAGCCGTTCAGAAATGTTCTCCTCTGGTAAGTGGTTTCAATTAACTCCTTTTACCCCCGTTTTTTATACAGTTTTGACGGAGCTGAATGGCACGAGTTCCATTCACTCCATAGCGCCACCGGAAGTCTCGCCAACTGCACATAAATTCTAACACCTAATACTATCTTTGTGGACAGAAAGGTGATAGTATGCGTTTCATTCTTTGCTCTTTATCTTTTATTTACCAAGGAGCTTTTAATACGTATTCACAGTTTAGAAAGTAACATGCTAATCAATACTGCTGTTCATGCAGTTTGCAAATATTAACTATTAAATTACAACATTGCCAGCCCTGTCAATTACGCATTGTAGCCCGTATTGCCCGCTGTTGATGGAAGGCATCCAAAGACGCTTGTGAACATCACTTATTCCTTCTCAAGAGATTGACAGAGGTGCTGGCATTCTTTACTGTTGGTGTCTATGGCAGGTTGTTGTCATACAAGCTGCTTAAGCTGTTTAATGGCCTGACCACCTCATTTAATTAATACATTTTTTTAATTCAAATAATATAAAAAATTCAAAAAATCTGAAAATCTTGTTTTTTACTGTTTGGAGGTGCCAGTACACTGTAACCATATGTACCATCACTCAAAATCACTGCTATACCTTAGATCATTGGAATCTAATGTTATCTGCTGGGGCAAGATGTAATTAGACATGCTCATTTCTCTATTTTAATTCTTTCCTCTGATACTTTGACTCCTCAAATTCAATTTCTATTAGCATTGTCCAAAATGTATTTGGTTAGTTTAGACTACCAAACTTGAAATAGAAGCATCTCTTGTGGCTGACTACTTTTGTGTTAACATACCAACTCAAAATTATAGAACATAGAACACAGAACAGTACAATGCAGGAAGAGGCCCTTCAGCCCACAATCTCTATGCTGAGCATGATGCCAAATTAAAGTAATCACCACTGCCTGCACATGATCAAAATCCCTCCATTCCCTGCATATCCATAAGCCTAACTATTACTATTAATTACTACTATTACCGCTCGTTTACATGTCTTCAGATGCAGGAAGTAATGTTTTGATACTTAACTAAATTGTTTCTGTATCCTACCCTAGTTTTCAACATTGAGTCATGCAGCGTGAAAACATTCCCTTCAGCCCAATTTGCTCACACCGACCATCTACACTAGTCCCTACTGCCTACATTTGACCCATATTCCACCAACCCTGTACTATCCATGTACCTGTCCAATAGTTTCTTAGACTTTGGGATAGTCACTGCCTCAACTACCTCCACTGGCAGCTCAGTTTATACACCCTTTTGTGTGAAAAAATTAAGCCTCAGATTACGATTAAATCTTTCCCACTTCACCTTAAACCTATGTCCTCTGGTTCTTGATTCACTACTCTGGGCAAGAGATTCTGTGTGTCTACCTGATCTATTCCTCTCATGATTTTATACACCTCTGTTAATTCCGAAACAAATTCTATCCCCTTAGTCTGGTTCAGTCAATCACTGAAATGAATACTGGAGTCCAAACTCTTCTTTATTTGTAAATAGTAACGAGAGGCCAGACTCGGATCTACTCACTCGAGCCCTCACTAGCCTCGTGTAAACAGAACAGAAGAAAGAGACAACCGTCACGCCCAAACAAATGACCCACACTTTTATACCCCTAAACGGAGGCGGGGACACTAAAGGTGCGAAAATGCATTGGGAGGGCCATCCCTACATGCCAATCACTTCTTATAGATATGAGATCACATTAAGAGGCACTTACTCTGCTTACTTACAAACAATGTATACAAAAAAAACCTACATACTATTTGTAAACACAAAATTCTTTACCCAATCACAGACCTGAGTTTAGCATCTGTTTAACATTCACTCAAACTTAGCGGCACCTAGGGTTTCCTTGGAACGGAAACAGTTGGAAGCTTTTTTGCAAATCTCGACTTGATGGCAACATTTAATTACATGAGCTCTTGCACCTGGTGTCCGTTGGTCAGCTTGACCTTTTTCACAGAAGTCTGCCATTTCCAAAATCCCCAAACCCCTGCATAGCTACACCTCTACAAGATCACCCATCATCCTCCTGCGCTCCACGGAATAGCATTCCAGCCTACTCAACCTCCCCCTATAGCTCACAACCTTAAGTCCTGGCAACATTCTCGTTTATCTTCTCTGTCCCTTTCCAACTGGACAATATATTTTCTGTAACATGGTGCCCAGATACCAATACTCTAAACTCCTGCCCCTTTTTCTTGGCCTTTACTAGGCATATCTTCCCTTCTCCTTACAGTTTTCCCCTCGTTTACGGCTCCACTAAAGGCTTCACAGCTATCATGTTTATGGGGAACAGCTCCATGCAGCTTTGCTAAAGGCTTCTAGATGCCAAATTGGATAGCCCATAAAGTAGGGCAGGGAATTGCCAACTTCAACCTGCTTGCCATCCATATGGTTTATGTCTGCAGCCAGTTCAATTTTATTGCTTGTTGGCTCATCTTCACTGTCGATCGCCAGATTTCATGTGGGGCTGCTATCAGTTATTGCAGGTGTTATGTCTAGCTGTTCGCAGACCTCTGTTTCTTAATTACACTTGTAGATTCAAAATAGCGCCTGTCAGTGGTGACATGTTGTGAGCAGCACAGCAGAAAATCATCAAATATAGTAGTTCTCAACTTACCTGTATAAACGAAACAGCAGAAACCAGCGATGCAACCATTTTGAATTTTTGTCTTACCATTTTAGGTAAATTTGTTTGGTTACATTAGAAGTTTACAAAATAGTACAGCATGTCCCAGAGGAGCCAATCATTATTGCCAACTTCACAAGTTTGCATGTAAGAAGCACAGTTACTCCTTATCATTATTGACAAACTTCTCCAATATTGGAGGACTTCACTAACTGGGTTAACAATGGAAAGAATATATACACACATTATGATAATTATTCTTTCTTGTTGATCACATAAAATAATTAGAAAACATCATCCAGCTATGGCTAAAAGTTTATTTTGATTTAGTGGCGCATGTTGGGGTTAGGAGGGAGAGATAGATCAGTCATGATTGAATGGCGGAGTAGACTTGATGGACCGAATGGCTTAATCCTACTATCACTTATAACCTTATGAGATCCGCATTCTTCTAAGGACTAGATCTCAGGCATTCAGGTCTGGTGATGCAGAGGTCTATAAGAAGTCCAGATACGACCTTGACAAGGCCATCAAATAGGCCAAAAAGGACTTCCGCTTAAAGCTGGAGGATGGGCGGATGCTGAGCAACTGTGTCACGGCTTGATTGCCATCACCTCCTACAAGGCAAAACCAGGAGACAGCTCAAGCGACACTCCTTGATGGGCTCAATGTGTTCTACGCAGGCTTTGATAGGGAGAACACTGATGTGCCTTCCCGAGCCCCCATACACAATGGTATTACAGTCACAGTCACAGAGGCTGACATCAGAAGATCCTTCGGGGGGTGAACCCTCGTAAAGCACCTGGACCCAGTCGAGTTTTCAAAACCTGTGCAGACCACCTGGCTGGGGTTTTTGCAGACATTTTCAACCTCTCACGACTGAGGTCTGAGGTTCCCACCAGTGCATCAATAATACCGGTGCCCAAGAAGAGTCAGGTGACAAGCCTCAATGACTATTGACCAGTGGCACTAACGTCTGTGCTGATTAAATGCTTTGAAAGTCAGCGGGTGTAGCAGCATCTAAGGAGCGAAGGAGATAGGCGACGTTTTCGGGTCGAGACCCTTCTTCAGTCTGAAGAAGGGTCTCGACCCGAAACGTCGCCTATCTCCTTCGCTCCTTAGATGCTGCTGCACCCGCTGAGTTTCTCCAGCTTTTTGTGTACCCTCGATTCTCCAGCATCTGCAGTTCCTTCTTTAAAAAAAATAAATGCTTTGAAAGGTTGGTTATGGTGGATATCTACTCCTACTTCAATAAGAAGCTCGACCCACTACAGTTCGCCTCCCATCACAACAGGTCAATGGAGGATGCAATCTCACTGGCTCTCCACTCCCCACAGGACCACTTGGACAATAAAAACGCTTACGTCACGCTGTTGTTTATATTCTACAGACTACAAACTATAGACTACAGACTACAGCTCAGTAGTCTGCAATCAGACTACAGACTACAAACTATAGACTACATCCTATAGACTATACTATACTATAGACTACCAACCGGATTATAGATTACAGCTCAGCTACCAACCGGAAGGTTTTTGGCAAAGGCCGCTGCTTTCAAGGTGGGCGTCAGCCATGCCATCCTGCGGAGGATGCCCGGCTTCTATCGGGACTTGTTGAGAATCTGGAACGTGGTTGCTGTTGACCGGACCTCCCTCCGCCGGCGGAGGGTGACGGCCCAGGCGTGAGAGCAGCCGGCCCTTGTCCAGCCAATCCGGGTGTCAGGGGGGCTCAAACATGTGGAGTATGATCAGCCGGAACCCTGCTCAGCCGGAAGTATTCGTCGGACCCAGGCGCCGTCATCCTTCACGAGAGCTGGTCCCACACAACTTGACCCACCTTTCCTCGCCACCCTTCGTCTCCCTACGAGACGCAAGGAGACATTTACTGTATGGGCTCCTCCTCCATACCCTGCACTTCCTCGGTCTGGTCCACTGTCCGGACACTAAGTGGCAGTCGGTGTTGCCTTCTGGTCATGAGGGGGGCCCCCGTTGGGGGTCCCTCTATGCAGGGATTCTCCCCCTCTACATCGGGGACCTGCGGTGGAGGGTATTGCACCGAGTCGTTGTCGGCAACCTGTTTCTCTCGCAGTTCACAGACTCGCCAGCCGCCTGCCATATTTGCGGGCTTGAAGAGTCTGTGTACCACGTGTATATGGAGTGTGTGAGGCTGCAGTCCCTGTTCCGTTATCTAAAGGGGCTACTCCTTGCCTTCTGCCTGCATTTCTCAACCACCATCCTCCTCTTTGCACACCTTGTGCTTAGGGTAGAGGGTAGGGCCGAAGATGTCCTGGTTGGGTTGTTCCTGGGACTGGCCAAGCTGGCCATCCACGAGTCACGGCACCAGGCAGAAGAGGGCTCTGTCCGAGTCGGCTGCCTGCCCCTTTTCGGGGGTTACCTTCAAGCCCGGGTGTCGTGTATTATGGTGGTGGGTTCTTTATTTTTTACTGTACTGTATATATCATTTTAATATTTGAAGAAATATTTTTGATTAAAAAAATTATTTTCAAAATGCTGGTTACCAAGCGCACGGAACTGCGTCTCTGCGCATCTCTCTGCAATTGGATCCTCGACTTCCTCAACCACAGACCACAGTCTGTTCAAATTGGCAGAAATACTTCTTCCTCATTAACAATCAGTACGAGAGCACCTCAAGGCTGTGTGCTCAGTCCCCTGCTCTACTCACTTTATATTTATGACTGTGTAGCCGGACCCAGTGCGAACACCATCTTCAAGTTCGCCGACGACACCACCGTTGTTGGACGCATTACAGATGGTGATGAGTCAGAGAATAGAAGTGAGATCGACCGATTGACCAAATGGTGCCAGCACAACAACCTGGCTCTCAATATCAGTAAAACCAATGAACTGATTGTGGACTTTGGAAGAGGAAGGATGAGGACCCACAGTCCTCAAAAACGTCAGATTCCTGGGCGTGCATATTTCCGAAGATCTTTCCTGGACCCAGCACACTGATGCAATTATAAATCAAGCACATCAATGCCTCTACTTCCTGAACAGATTAAGGAGATTCGGTATGTCAAAGAGGAATCTCTTAAACTTCTACAGGTGTACAGTAGAGAGCATGTTGACTGGTTGCATCATGGCCTGGTTTGGCAACTTGAACTTCCAGGAGCAGAAAAGACTACAAAAAGTTGTGAACACTGCCCTGTCCATCACCGGCTCTGACCTCCCCACCATCAAAGGGAATGATCGGAGTCGCTGCCTCAAAAAGGCGGCCAGCATTATCAAAGACCCACACCATACTGGCCTCACACTCATTCACCCCTGCCATCGGGAAGAAGATACAGGAGCCTGAAACTGTAACATCCAGGTTCAGGAACAGCAGCTTATTCCATCAGGCTATTAAACATTACAACCTCAAATAAGCTAACTTCAATAGACTATTATTATTATTATTATTACATTATTATTGTTTGTTTATCAGTATGTGTATATATATATAATGTATATAAATTTTGATAAAATTGGGCAAATTTTTCATTAATGTCTTTTGGAAGCGTTAACAACTCACTTTTATCTGATTTGATTTTTTGGTAAGATAATACGATCATGTGATCAGAGCAGAATTAGGTCATTTGGCCCATCAAGTTGACTCCGCCATTCAATCATGACTGATCTATCTCTCTCCTAATTCCATTCTCCTGCCTTCTCCCCATAACCTCTGACACCTGTACTAATCAAGAATCTATCTATCTCTGCCTTAAATATATCCACTGACTTGGCCTCCACAGCCTTCTGTGGCAGCATCTGCAGTTCCTTGTGTCCAGATTTTAAACATCAGACACTTTGGCAACAGGTTTAGTAATGTGGGACCAGATGTTAAACCTTTAAGTGAATCCTGTCGCATGAGTCTCTGTATTCAGGATATATACTTTTCACAAATTACATATTCCACAGGAGCCGTTGGAAGAGAAGGAGGGGGAGGAGCGACACCCGACCGGTAAGGTTTAAAATCAAGCGCGGGGCTTGTTTTTTCAGAGGCCCACAGGAGCCGTTGGAAGAGAAGGAGGGGGAGGAGCGACACCCAACCGGTAAGGTTTAAAATCAAGCACAGTGCTTGTTTTTACCTAAATCCATAACATTCCATTCTGAGAAGAGTTTTTTTTTGAGGAAGCCGCTAATTGGTGGGAAGTGGACTAGGGTAAGCAGCTGATTGGTGGGAAGTGGACTAGGGAAAGCAGCTGATTGGCAGTCAGATCCCAGCAGTTTGTTGTGTACTTTTTATTGTGTTGCTATTGTATCCTGTGTAAGGGGGCAGTATGAAGGCCAGGGCAGTGTACTGTTCTGGATGTCAGATGTGGGAGGTCAGGGAATCTGATAGCGCTCCAGACATCCACATCTGCGCCAGGTGTGTTGAGATGGGGCTCCTAAAGGATCGTGTTAGGAACCTGGAGCAGCAGCTCAATGACCTCCGTCTGGTCAGGGAGAGTGAGGAGGTCATAGAGAGGAGCTACAGGAAGGCAGTCACTCCCAGACCACAGGAGGCAGACAAGTGGGTCACGGTTAGGAAGGGCAAGAGGCAGGGGCTAGAGAGTACCCCTGTGACTGTACAACTGGAAAATAGGCAATCGGTTTTGAGTACAATAGGAGGGGACAGTCTACCTGGGGGCAGCAACACCGGCCGGGTCTCCAGCACAGAGACCGACCCTGATGCTCAGAAGGGTAGCAAAAAGAGGAGGGCAATTGTAATAGGGGACTCTATAGTTAGGGGGTCGGATGGGCGATTCTGTGGATGCAGTCGGAAAAAACCCGGTTGGTAGTTTGCCTCCCTGGTGCCAGGGTCTCGCTCGTGTCGGAACGTGTCCAAAAGATTCTGAAAAGGGAGGGAGAGGAGCCTGATGTTGTGGTACACATAGGTACCAATGACATAGGCAGAGAAAGTGATGAGGTCCTGAAGGGAGAATTTAGGGAGTTGGGGGGAAAGTTAAGGAGAAGGACCAAAAGGGTAACGATTTCAGGATTACTGCCTGTGCTGCGTGACAGTGAGAGTAGGAATGGAATGAGGTGGAGGATAAATGCATGGCTGAGGGACTGCTGCAGTGGGCAGGGAATCAAGTTTCTTGATCACTGGGACCCCTTTTGGGGAAGGCATGATCTGTACAAAAAGGACAGGTTGCACTTGACCCCGAGGGGGACCAATATCCTGGCAGGGAGATTTGCAAAGGCTACTGGGGAGACTTTAAACTAGAAAGGCTGGGGGGAGGGACTCAGGTAGAGGTGGCTAGGGGACAGGGTGTGGGGCAAGAGGCAGAGAAGGGAAGCACTCGGACCCAAAATGTAGGGGAGAAAGAGGAAAAAGGTAATAGACAGAGAATAAGGGATGGTGGGTTTATAAAATGTGTATATTTTAATGCTAGGAGCATTGTAAGAAAGGTGGATGAACTTAGAGCCTGGATTGACAGCTGGAAATATGATGTTGCGACAATCAGTGAAACATGGTTGCAGGACGGCTGTGATTGGAAACTAAATATTCCAGGATTTTGCTGCTTCAGGTGTGATAGAATTGGAGGGACCAGAGGTGGAGGTGTTGCATTGCTTGTCAGAGAAGATATTACAGCAGTGCTTTGGCACGATAGATTAGAGGGCTCGTCTAGGGAGGCTATTTGGGTGGAACTGAGAAGTGGGAACGTTGTAGCAACACTTTTAGGGGTGTATTATAGACCGCCAAATGGGGAGCGAGAATTGGAAGAGCAAATATGTAAGGCGATAGCAGATATTAGTAGTAAGCACAAGGTAGTGATAAAATTGGACCATTAGAGAGACAGAATGGACAGCTATCTGGAGAGCCAAAAGAGATGGGGGAGATATTGAACAATTTCTTTACTTCGGTATTCACCAAGGAGAAGGATATTGAACTAAGTGAAGTATGGAAACTATGAGATTCAAAGAGGAGGAAGTACTGACACTTTTGAAAAATATAAAAGTGGATAAATCACCAGGTCATGATAGGATATTCCCTAGGACATTGAGGGAAGTTAGTGTAGAAAATAGCAGGAGCTATGACAGAAATATTTAAAATGTCATTAGAAACGGGAATAGTGCCGGAGGCATGTTGTTCCATTGTTTAAAAAGGGTTCAAAGAATAAACCTAACAATTATAGACCTGTTAGTTTGACATCAGTGGTGGGTAAATTAATGGAAAGGATACTTAGAGATAATATATATAAGTATCTGGATAAACAGGGTTTGATCAGGAACAGCCAACATGGATTTGTGCCTGGACGGTCATGTTTGACAAACAGTCTTGAATTTTTTTAATCGGTTACTAGGGAAATTGATGAGGGCATAGCAGTGGATGTTGTCTATATGGATTTCAGTAAGGCCTTTGACAAGTTTCCCCATGGAAGGTTGGTTCAGAAGGTTCAATCTTTGGGTGTTAATGGTGGAGTAGCAAGATGGATTCAACAGTGGCTGAATGGGAGATGTCAGAGAGTAATGGTGGATGGCTGTTTGTCAGGTTGGAAGCCGGTGACCAGTGGGGTGACTCAAGGATCTGTGTTGGGTCCACTGTTGTTTGTCATGTACATCAATGATCTGGATGATGGTGTGGAAAATGGGATAAGTAAGTATGCAGATGATACTAAGATAGGTGGTGTTGTGGATAATGAAGTAGATTTTCAAAGTCTACGGAGAGATTTGGGCCATATGGAAAAGTGGGCTGAAAGATGGCAGATGGAGTTTAATGCTGATAAGTGTGAAGTGCTACATCTTGGCAGGACAAATCAAAATAGGACGTACATGGTAAATGGTAGGGAATTGAGGAATGTTGTGGAACAGAGAGATCTAGGAATAACTGTGCATAGTTCCCTGAAGGTGAAATCGCATGTAGATGGGGTGGTAAAGAAAGCCTTTGGTGTGCTGGCCTTTATAAATGTGTAAGGGGGGGCAGTATGAAGGCCAGGGCAGTGTACTGTTCTGGATGTCAGATGTGGGAGGTCAGGGAATCTGATAGCGCTCCAGACATCCACATCTGCGCCAGGTGTGTTGAGATGGGGCTCCTAAAGGATCGTGTTAGGAACCTGGAGCAGCAGCTCAATGACCTCCGTCTGGTCAGGGAGAGTGAGGAGGTCATAGAGAGGAGCTACAGGAAGGCAGTCACTCCCAGACCACAGGAGGCAGACAAGTGGGTCACGGTTAGGAAGGGCAAGAGGCAGGGGCTAGAGAGTACCCCTGTGACTGTACAACTGGAAAATAGGCAATCGGTTTTGAGTACAATAGGAGGGGACAGTCTACCTGGGGGCAGCAACACCGGCCGGGTCTCCAGCACAGAGACCGACCCTGATGCTCAGAAGGGTAGCAAAAAGAGGAGGGCAATTGTAATAGGGGACTCTATAGTTAGGGGGTCGGATGGGTGATTCTGTGGACGCAGTCGGAAAACCCGGTTGGTAGTTTGCCTCCCTGGTGCCAGGGTCTCGCTCGTGTCGGAACGTGTCCAAAAGATTCTGAAAAGGGAGGGAGAGGAGCCTGATGTTGTGGTACACATAGGTACCAATGACATAGGCAGAAAAAGTGATGAGGTCCTGAAGGGAGAATTTAGGGAGTTGGGGGGAAAGTTAAGGAGAAGGACCAAAAGGGTAACGATTTCAGGATTACTGCCTGTGCCGTGTGACAGTGAGAGTAGGAATGGAATGAGGTGGAGGATAAATGCATGGCTGAGGGACTGCTGCAGTGGGCAGGGAATCAAGTTTCTTGATCACTGGGACCCCTTTTGGGGAAGGCATGATCTGTACAAAAAGGACAGGTTGCACTTGACCCCGAGGGGGACCAATATCCTGGCAGGGAGATTTGCAAAGGCTACTGGGGAGACTTTAAACTAGAAAGGCTGGGGGGAGGGACTCAGGTAGAGGTGGCTAGGGGACAGGGTGTGGGGCAAGAGGCAGAGAAGGGAAGCACTCGGACCCAAAATGTAGGGGAGAAAGAGGAAAAAGGTAATAGACAGAGAATAAGGGATGGTGGGTTTATAAAATGTGTATATTTTAATGCTAGGAGCATTGTAAGAAAGGTGGATGAACTTAGAGCCTGGATTGACAGCTGGAAAATATGATGTTGCGACAATCAGTGAAACATGGTTGCAGGACGGCTGTGATTGGAAACTAAATATTCCAGGATTTTGCTGCTTCAGGTGTGATAGAATTGGAGGGACCAGAGGTGGAGGTGTTGCATTGCTTGTCAGAGAAGATATTACAGCAGTGCTTTGGCACGATAGATTAGAGGGCTCGTCTAGGGAGGCTATTTGGGTGGAACTGAGAAGTGGGAACGTTGTAGCAACACTTTTAGGGGTGTATTATAGACCGCCAAATGGGGAGCGAGAATTGGAAGAGCAAATATGTAAGCCGATAGCAGATATTAGTAGTAAGCACAAGGTAGTGATTGTGGGAGATTTCAATTTTCCAAAAATAGACTGGGAAGCACATTCTGTAAATGGGCTGGATGGTTTGGAGTTTGTAAAATGTGTGCAGGATAGTGTTAGGAAATGAGGCAGGTCAGGTGACGGAGGTATGCGTTGGTGAGCACTTCGGGACCAGTGATCACAAAACCATTAGTTTCAATATAATTATGGAGTGAGTCAGAACTGGACCTAGGGTGGAGATTTTTGATTGGAGAAAGGCTAACTTTGAGGGAATGCGTAAGGATTTAAAAGGAGTGAATTGGGACACTCTGTTTTATGGGAAGGATGTAGAAGAGAAATGGAGGACATTTAAAGGGGAAGTTGTAAGAGTACAGAATCTTTATGTCCCTGTTAGGGTGAAAGGAAATAGTAAAAATTGGAAAGAGCCATGGTTTTCAAGGGAAATTGGACACTTGTTTCGAAAAAAGAGAGATATCTACAATAATTATAGGAGGCATGGAGTAAATGAGGTGCTAGAGGAGTATAAAAAACGTAAAAATAATCTTAAAAGAAAGAAATTAGGAAGGCTAAAAGAAGATATGAGGTTGCTTAGGCAAGAAAGGTGAAAGTAAATCCAAAGGGTTTCTACAGCTATACTAATAGCAAAAGGATAACGAGGGATAAAATTGGACCATTAGAGAGACAGAATGGACAGCTATCTGGAGAGCCAAAAGAGATGGGGGAGATATTGAACAATTTCTTTACTTCGGTATTCACCAAGGAGAAGGATATTGAACTATGTGAAGTATGGAAACTATGAGATTCAAAGAGGAGGAAGTACTGACACTTTTGAAAAATATAAAAGTGGATAAATCACCAGGTCATGATAGGATATTCCCTAGGACATTGAGGGAAGTTAGTGTAGAAATAGCAGGAGCTATGACAGAAATATTTAAAATGTCATTAGAAACGGGAATAGTGCCGGAGGCATGTTGTTCCATTGTTTAAAAAGGGTTCAAAGAATAAACCTAACAATTATAGACCTGTTAGTTTGACATCAGTGGTGGGTAAATTAATGGAAAGGATACTTAGAGATAATATATATAAGTATCTGGATAAACAGGGTTTGATCAGGAACAGCCAACATGGATTTGTGCCTGGACGGTCATGTTTGACAAACAGTCTTGAATTTTTTTAATCGGTTACTAGGGAAATTGATGAGGGCATAGCAGTGGATGTTGTCTATATGGATTTCAGTAAGGCCTTTGACAAGTTTCCCCATGGAAGGTTGGTTCAGAAGGATCAATCTTTGGGTTGTTAATGGTGGTGTAGCAAGATGGATTCAACAGTGGCTGAATGGGAGATGTCAGAGAGTAATGGTGGATGGCTGTTTGTCAGGTTGGAAGCCGGTGACCAGTGGGGTGCCTCAAGGATCTGTGTTGGGTCCACTGTTGTTTGTCATGTACATCAATGATCTGGATGATGGTGTGGAAAATGGGATAAGTAAGTATGCAGATGATACTAAGATAGGTGGTGTTGTGGATAATGAAGTAGATTTTCAAAGTCTACGGAGAGATTTGGGCCATATGGAAAAGTGGGCTGAAAGATGGCAGATGGAGTTTAATGCTGATAAGTGTGAAGTGCTACATCTTGGCAGGACAAATCAAAATAGGACGTACATGGTAAATGGTAGGGAATTGAGGAATGTTGTGGAACAGAGAGATCTAGGAATAACTGTGCATAGTTCCCTGAAGGTGAAATCGCATGTAGATGGGGTGGTAAAGAAAGCCTTTGGTGTGCTGGCCTTTATAAATCAGAGCATTGAATATAGGAGCAGGGAAGTAATGTTAAAATTGTACAAGGCATTGGTGAGACCAATTCTGGAGTATGGTGTACAATTTTGGTCGCCTAATTACAGGAAGGATGTCAACAAAATATAGAGAGTACAGAGGAGATTTTACTAGAATGTTGCCTGGGATCCAGCAACAATGTTACAGAGAAAGTTTGAACAAGGTAGGTCTTTATTCTTTGGAGCACAGAAGGTTAAGGGGGGACTTGATTGAGGTCTTTAAAATGATGAAAGGGATAGACAGAGTTGACGTGGATAAGCTTTTCCCATTAAGGGTAGGGAAGATTCAAACAAGAGGGCATGACATGCTAATTAAGGGACGGAAGTTTAGGGGTAACGTGAGGGGGAACTTCTTTACTCAGAGGTGGTGGCTGTGTGGAATGAGCTTCCAGCAGAAGTGGTGGAGGCAGTTTTGATTTTAAAATTTAAAAGTAAAGTGGATAGGTATATGGATGTGAAGGGAATGGAGGGGTATGGTCTGAGTGCAGGTAGATGGGACTAGGGAAAAAACAAATGGTCGGCACGGACTGGAGGGGCCGAGAGGGCCTGTTTCCATGCTGTAATTGTTTATGGTTATATGTTATATGGTTATGTAAAGTAATAAATTGGGCGAGTATCATAAATTGAGGAATTATCTGTTAGGTTTCTGATAACATTTTTCAGTTTATAACATTTGTAGGCATTTTATACCCCACTCGATTTTCCTTTATAAGCACTTGTATTGAAAAAATAATAATTTCCATTTCCATGCGTTCAAATCTCTCCTTTACCTATAATTGATCTACTCATTTTAATAAAATAAAGTTACAAGTCAGGATCTCCTGGAGACTGTAACACTGGATCATTTTTCAATCTTAAAATCATTCTTCAACATTGATACTACAAAACTAAGATCAAATCCCATGAATTAGTTTTTTTAATTTAATTTTTTTTTAAATTTATTTATTAGAAGTACATTGCATTTTAATGGTACCGTTTTACAGGTTCCCAGGAGTTATTAAAACAATATTTGAACAACTTTTCTTTAAAAAAAAAAAAATTTTTTAGAAAGAAATGAGAAAGAAAGAAGTGAAGAGTAAAGAATAGACTAGTGAGTGTAGAGTGAAGAAAGACATGTGAGAAAAGTAAAGCAGAAAGGAGATTCTCCCACGCAACCAGTCAATGTTTTTTTTATATTCTTAATCAATTTTCCAGTCAAACCCAGAATTTTTAATTTTATGATGATATTACACCGCATGATTCCACAAGGTCAATAAATGGAGACCAACTCGTTAAGAATTGTTTTTTTTTTCTATTAGGAGGAGTGTCATTTCTTCCAAATGGGCCATTTCCAACATATTACCAATCCACATTTTGAGTGTTGGTTTAGGAGCCTTTTTCCAAAATTTAAGTATGAGTTTTTTCGCTATTATTAAACCATAATTAAAAAATGAGGTTTGGGATATATTTAATTTATTTACATCTCCAAAGATAATCATTTCCATGCTAGGTTCCATTTTTATCTTAAACTAGTGAATATATCAAATATATACCAAAAATTTTGAAGTTGTATGCAAGAAACGAAAGAATGTGTAAGATTGGCATTTTGAGAAAGACATTTATCACAAATGGGTGAGATATTTGAATACAATTTATTCAACCTAACAATTGAATAATATAGTCTGTGTAATATTTTAAATTGAATTAAATTATGTCTAGAGTTAATCGAACATTTATGTATATATATCAAATACATCTCCATGTTTCGTTAGAAATTTTTATCATTAAATCTTTTTCCCAGTCTTCTCTAATTGCCTCTGTTGATGGCAATTCTCTATTAAGAATACTGTTATATGGATATGATATTAATTTTTGTGAGTTCGCCTTAATAATTCATTGCTTCTTTCCAGTGGGTTCTATTGTTATATTCTGTAATCTTGGTAATATATTTTTTTATAAAGTCACATATCTGTAAATATTTAAAGTATTGGTTATTATTCAAATTAAATTTTGATTTTAATTGTTGAAAATGATAATAAATTTTCCCATTTCATTTGTTCACCCAACTTTTTAATTCCCAGTCTCTACCATTGTCTATATGTTTTATCCATAATTAGTGGTTTAAATACCGGGCTATTCACTATTGGTGCTAATGAAGATAGGTTTCTTAATTTTAAATTTAATTTTATTTGTTTCCAAATTCGAATTAATATTATGTATAATTGGATTCTTCTTATATAATATATTATTCAATTATATCGGGTAGAAGAGGATCGCTCCTAAATCATAAGGAAAACAATCCTCTTTTTCCATTCTTATCCATTCCATCTGTAGAGAAGGACAATCCAACCAATAAATAAATTCGTAATAATGCACTGCCCAATAATAATATAAAAAATGAGGCAGTGCAAGTCCCCATACATCTTTAGGTTTACCACAAATGATTATTTTAATTCTATGTGCTTTGTAGTCCCCCATATAAAATTAGTAATATTAGACTAGAAATCTTTTTTTTAAATATTTTGGTATATATATGTGGTAGATTGGTTGAAATAAATATAATATTTGTGGTAGCACTATCATTTTTATAGCATTTATTCTGCCAATTAATGATCGTGGGAGCGTTTTCCAAAATGTAATCAAAATGTGTTTTCAATTCAGAGGACTAAAATTAGCGTTAAATAATGATTTTATATCTTCTGGTAAACTTGAATACCTAAATACTTAAATTTTTCCGTTGCAATTTTAAATGGAATTTTAATATATGAATTCGCTTCCTGACCTATAAAAGAATTAATGACAATAATTTCACTTTGTATATTTTATTCCAATTTATTCTATATCCATAAAAAGGAGCCAAATTCATCAATTACATTTAATACGTTCGGGATACTCGTTCTGAATTTCTAATATAGTAAAAAGTATATCATCCCGCGTATAAATGAAATTTTGTTATTAGAGTCCTTAGTATTATATCCCTGAATATTCGGAATGAGTTCTTATCAATTTCAGCCCAGTGGCTCTATCATAAGAGCAAATAGCAGGGGTGATAAAACACATCCCTGCCATATTGCCCCGTGGATAATTTGAATTTTTGAGACAACGAATTATTAGTTAATATTCTTGCTGTTGGTTATAGTATAATAATTTTACCCAAATCTAATAAAATTATCTCCCATATTACAATTGGAGAACTATGTAATAAATACTTTGCCACACTACCTGATCAAATGCTTTTTCAGTGTCCAAAGATTATAACTGATGTCTTCCTTTTCCCCTTTATGTGAATACTTATATTAATAAAGTCGTCTCAAATTGTTAAATGATTGTCTTTTGGGTATAAAAAACCGTCCCCGTTTGGTTCCTGGTTTATTATCAATTTATTAATGTATTTCTCAATCATCTTGCTAAAAATCTTTGCTAAAATTTTTTTGGTCTAGTAATTTAAAAGTGATATAGCTCTATACGAGCCCGGATCTTCTAGATCTTTATCTTTTTTTGGTATAAAGCGTAATTGTAGATTCTGCTAAAGTTTCAGGTAAATTTCATATCGGTAAAAAGCATACCCTGTATAAATTAAGTAATTGTGGGACCATTAAACTCCTGAAATCTTTTATAAATATTCATTATTAAAACCATCAGGCCCTGGTGTCTTACCCATTTTTCAATTTTTTTATTGTTTCTCCTTATTTCTCTTTCTTCACTTTTAAACTGGGCTCCTAAATGCTCTTGTTCTATAGATGATATCCATTTTTGGCAAGTTACACTTATCTAAAAAATGTATATTTAAAATAATTATTGTATTCAATGTTAGTTTTAGATGGTATATAAATGTTTTAAAATTGAGCAAGGACGTTTTGTTAATGTCCAAGAAAGGTAAAGTTAATAGTTATCCCGTTCATCACACCTGATTTAATTTACTAATTGTTTTTTTTTTCTTTTTGTTTCTTCAAATTGTCGTGCTAGAAATTTATGTGGTTTATCCCAAATTTCCAAATTGTACTTGTTTTGTGATAATGAAATAATCTTATTACTCATTTAACTCTTGCCGATAAAATATTCGATTAAGTTTAAATTTCAGTAATGTTGATCTTAATTATGTTTATCTATGGTTGGGTCTTTTGCGTTTCCTATTTCTAATAATTTAATTTCCTTTTCTAACGTCCCTTGTTAACTCCCTGTAATTTTTTTTATTTAGAAACACTTTGATACAAAATTATAACTCCACGAATGAATGCCTTAAATGATTCCCATAATAGAGATGGTGAAAATTCCTGTGTCTCAAAATTTATTTAAAAAAAAAAAAATCATTTTTGTTTTAAATACTTAGTAACCAATGTGAGTACGTTAGCTATTTGTGTGTTAAAAACGCCTCCAAAAAAATGTTCGTAATGTATCCTGGCAATCCCCTCGAAGAAATTTAAAGTAAAAATCAGAAACCATGGGGAGTGATCAGAAATAATACTATTGTGGTATTTAGGATTAATCATATATGGTATTAAGTTTTGAGTCCACTAAAAAAATAAAAATTCTATCAATGTTGTATGGGGCCAATATAATCACATCAACCAAAACATAAGAAAGGATATAGAAATGATGGTCCCGCCTACTCAATGGATTTTAGTAGTAAGATAAAATGTTGGTGAAAATGAATATTTTGTCAAGGCTATTGAGAACTTGTTTCAATCTCAGCCAATAGATGGTACCATTAAAACAATTCACGGAATGGGATAAATTAATATCTAGATTTATTTGGGGAGGAAAGATGGCCCAGAATTTTGAAACACTACACTACAGTGCCAAACGGACAAAGGTGGAAGGGCACTTCCAAAATTTTAGGATATATTTCTATGCAAGAGAGTATACCCAACTTCGACCCACTAATTAAATTGGTGTGAGG
This sequence comes from Okamejei kenojei, assembly GCA_035221665.1. Lineage (NCBI taxonomy): Eukaryota > Metazoa > Chordata > Chondrichthyes > Rajiformes > Rajidae > Okamejei > Okamejei kenojei. The sequence goes on from CM069131.1 coordinate 96,596,196, forward strand.
CCACAGCTATATAGCTAGGTGGAAAGAGATTGAGCACAGATATTCCCTGACTTCCACAATCCAATACACTTTTGGAGAAAAAGCGCTTCCCTGGACATATCAGGAGCAAAAACAACCAATAACGATATTTACATTAAAAACCTGGTTCAAAACCAACAAACCTGGACAACTTAAACTGAATAAACGACAAAAAGTTTTAAGATGGATATGCTTGATTATTGAATTTAAACCAGGGATGTATGACTCAACATTTAAAGATGTGGATGAAGAAAGGAATGACTGCATTTTGTACTGTTACTGAAATTGGAGACCTAAGCAATTTTCAAGATTTGAAGGATTAAAAGATTTGCACTTCGGAACCAAGACTTGTTTGGATACCTCCAACTGAGAGATATTTACAAGAAAAAGGTAAAAAGGGAGGCACTCGAAGAAAACAATCCCAGTGATAGAAGTGATAGTTAGTGCGAATCATCAAAAAACATTAAGGATTATTTCTAAACTTTATCATAGTTTAATGGGAATGGTCAAGCTAAAACTACATTTTATGTAAAAATTTAAGTGGGAAAAAGGAATTGAACATTACGATCTCAGAAGAAGAATGGTACATCATTTTGTTTAATATTTAAGAACACATACAGAAATCCACCCAATTCACAACATTTGAGAGTAATTTAATTGGAAAATTTGTTTTTTGTATTTGTTTCTTTATTACGCCTAACATAAAAAGCAAAGCAAATTTCTAAGCATTGCAGCAAACATGCTGGAGGCAATGTGGCCAAACAGAACGCAAACCATGCACATATCTTCTGGAGTTGCCCAAAAAGAACCATTTTGGGACAGAGTAATTCAGAATTAAGGAGGTATTAAGGATATATAGTCTGCTAAGAAGTGTTCCATTTTATACCTGGTTTAATATAAATACAGCGGCTGCTGAAGGAAGACCATTACTTGGTTAAAAATCCTACTTCACAGCTGCAGGAAGGCCATTACAAATGAAACTGGCTTGCAGCGACCACACCCATGGACTTAGACAATGGTTAGAAAACATAGTACACTGGAAATAATTGTCATGGAGTATAAAATGACATATTCTCTAAGAGCGTGGAAAGAAGACAAATTTAAAAGAAAATGGGAAAAAATGGATTTAGGTATAGAAATAAAGACATCAACACTGTATAATTATAGACAATAATGTAAGTTTATGTGGAAAATGTTTTAATATGAAGAAAATAGTTCCTTATATATCTGGCATCATCATTAATTGTAAACTGAAAACCCCCTCGCTAAAAACACTGTTGTACGTTTCAGTCGTAATGATTTGTATGATAGTTGTTGTTATATTTGTTTATTTGTGTATTTGTGTAGTCTACATGAAAGCAATAAAAACTAAAGTAAAAAAAAAAATAAATAAATAAATTCTTATAACTAAGCTTTTGTGTACTGATGAGTAAAAAGAATATTCCTTCCATTTGGGTTAGGTATTCTCCAAAAACATCCATTATATATTAGTGTTTTTTATATGTGCCTAAGAATTCACTAGACTTGGATTAGCACAACCCTTCCTTAAATTTTGTTGATGTGACTAAGTAGAATCTATAACACAATTAAAGATCCCCCCCATAGTATTACATTTTGAAAATTATACTCATCTATTTGATCATAATTTTCTTAAAAATTGGGGATTATCCCCACAGGCCCAGGGGGACAGGAGCCGTTGAAGAGAAGGAGGAGGAGGAGCGACACCCGACCGTAAGCTTTAAAATCAAGCGCGGGCTTGTTTTTTTCAGTTTTTTCAGAGGCCCACAGGAGCACCGTTGGAAGAGAAGGAGGGGGAGGAGCGACACCCGACCCAGTAAGCTTAAAAATCAAGCGTGGGGCTTGTTTTTTCAGAGGCCACAGGAGCCGTTGGAAGAGAAGGAGGGTGAGCAGCACACCCGACCGTAAGCTTAAAATCAAGCGTGGGGCTTGTTTTTTTTCAGAGGCCCACAGGAGCCGTTGGAAGAAAGGAGGGGGAGAGATCGACACCGACCGGATAAGCTTTAAAATCAAGCCAAGGCTTGTTTTTTTTCAGAGGCCCACAGGAGCCGTTGGAAAGAGAAGGAGGGGGAGGAATGACCCCGACCTAAGCTTTAAAATTACATTTGGAGATAGTGGGTTTTTTTTTTGAGAGAAGCCGCTGATTGATGAAGGGACCTAGGGTAAGCAGCTGATTGGTGGGAAGTGCACCAGGTAAACAGCTGATTTGCAGTCAGCTTTCAGGCAAAGTTTGTAGTGATTTATATTGAGGTTGATATGTATCCTGTGTAAGGGGGAGTATGAAGCCAGGGCATGTACTGTTCTGGAATGTCAGATGTGGGAAGGTCCAGGGAGTCTGATACGCCCTCCAGACGTCCACATCTGCGCCAGGTGTATCGAATGGGCTCCTAAAGGACTGTGTTATGAACCCTGGAGCAGCAACTCGATGACCCTCCGTCTGGTCGGGAGAGGTGTGGAGCCATAGAGAGACCTACAGAGGTAGTATCTCCCAGACCACAGAGGCAGACCAAAGTGGGTTCACAGTTAAGAAGGCAAGGAGCAGAGGCAGGTCTCGAGAGTTACCCTCTGTGTACCGTAACAATCGGAAAATAGGTACTCGGGTTTGAGTACGATTGGAGGGGGCAGCAACAGCGGCCGGGCCTCCGACAGAGACCGCCCTGATGCTTCAGAAGGGTAGCAAAAAGAGGAGGGCAATTGTAATAGGGGACTCTATAGTTAGTGGGGTCGAATAGGCATTTCTGTGGACCAGTCGGGAGACCCGATGGTAGTTGCCTCCACTGGTGCCCAGGGTCTCGCATGTGTCAGAACGTGGTCCAAAAGGATTCTGAATAAGGGAGGAAGAGGTGCCTGATGTTGTGGTACACATAAGTACCAATGAACATAGGCAAAAAAGTGACGAGTCCAGAGGGAGAAATTTAGGGAGTTGGGGGAAAGTTAAGAGAAGACCAAAGTGTAACTGATTTCAGGATACTGCCTGTGCCCGCGTGACCGTGAGAGTAGGAATGGAATAAGGTGGAGGATAAATGAGTGCTGAGGAACTGGTGCAGTGGCATGGATTCAAGTTTTCCTTGATCACTGGGACCTCTTTGGGAAAGGCATGTCTGCACACAAAGGACGCTTGCACTTGAACCAAGGGGGGACTAATATCCTGGCAGGGAAATTGTGCAAAGGCTACTGGGGAGACTTTTAAACTAGAAAGGCTGGGGGAGGACCTCGTTAGAGGGGCTAGGGGTCAGGGTTGGGTCAAGAGGCAGAGAAGGAAGTCACTCAACCCAAATGTAGGTGAGAAAGATGAAAAAGATAATAGACAGAGAATAAGGGATGGTGGGTTTATAAAACTCGTGTATATTTTAATGCTAGAGCATTGGTAAGTAAGGTGGATGAACTTAGAGCCTGATTAACACCTGGAAATATGATGTTGTGGCAATCAGTGAAACCTGGTTGCAGAGGGCTGTGATTGGAAACCTAATATTCCAGGATTTCGTTGCTTCAGGTGTGATATATAGGAGGTACCAGAGAGGGAGGTGTTGCATTGCTTGTCAGAGAAGATATTACAGCATTCTTTGGCACGAATAGGATTAGAAGGCTCGTCTAGGGGAGGCATAATACTATCTCTCTATGGAAACTGAGAAGTGGGTCCGGGTGTTGCAACACTTTTTGGGGTGTTACTAATAGACCGCCAAATGGGGAGCGAGAATTGGAAGAGCATTATATGGTAGGAGGTAGCAAATATTAGTAGGATGCACATTCCCAAAAAATATGATGGGAATACACATTCTGTAATTTGGGCTGGTGTGTGTGAGTTTGTAAATATGTGTGCAGGATAGTTTTTTGCAAGCAGTACATAGAGGTATCGGGACAGAGTAGTGGCGGTGGACTCCTGTGAGGGAATGAGGCAGGTCAGGTACGGAGGTATGCGTTTGTGAGCTCTCGGGTCCAGTGTTCACAATCCATTAGTTTCAATATAATTATGGTGAGAGTCAGATCTGGTTAGGTGGAGTTTTTTGATTGGAGAAAGGGATAACTTTGAGGGATTGCGTAAGGATTTTAATTGGAGTGAATTGGGACTTTTTTTCTGGGAAGGATGTAGAAGAGAATTGGAGGAATTTTTAATGGGAATTATAAGAGTATCAGAA
>CM069131.1:97963367-98202529 GCA_035221665.1 Okamejei kenojei
CTCACTCACTCACACACGCTCACACACTCACACACACATGATACACACACAAATACACACACATACACTCACACATACACACACAAATACGTTCACACACACACAGACTCACACACACTCACACACACACTCACACGCATATACACTCATAAACTCACACACATACACTCACTCACACACACTCACACATACACAGACACACATACACACACATATACACTCACACACACACGCACACTCTCCCACACTCACACACTCACACACACACACTCGCACTCACTCACACACACACACTCACACAGACACTCTCCACACTCACACACAAACACACACACTCACACACTCAAACACACATATACACACACGCACACACTCACACATGCACACATATACACAAACACACTCACACACAAATACACGCTCACACATACTCACACACATTCACTCACTCACACACACATACACTCACTCACACACACACTCACTCACTCACTCACTCATACGCACACACTCACACACACATATACACAAACACACTCAGACACACATACACACTCACACACACACATACTCACACACATTCACTCACACACACATACACTCACTCACACACACATACACTCACTCACACACACTCACTCACACTCATACAAACACACTCACACACACACATACACACTCACTCACTCACGGACACACTCCCACACTCCCACACTCACACACTCCCACACTCACACACACGCACACACACACACACACACACACTCAACACGCACATGCACAAACACACACTCACACACATGCACAAACACACACTCACACACATATACACACTCACACACACACAGGCACACACACACACACACACACTCACACGCACTCACACATACTCACACACACACACACACACACACACACACACGCACAGGCTCATAAACACACACTCACACACATATGCTCACAAACACACCCACACACAGACACTCACACATACAGACACTAATACACACACACACACACTCACACACACATACACTCACTAATACATACATACACTCACTCACACACCCACACATACACTCACTCACACTTTTACTCACTCACTCACATACATATACACACACACTCACACTTCCGCAATCTGCACGACCTTTGCACTCATCGGAAATTATGCAATCAGCGTGACCTGTCCACTAAGCGGAAGTCAGAAAATGAGCGGGAATTTTGAATCGGCCTTAATAATTTTTAAGTCGGATTTAAAGAGCATTGCAGTTTCAAGTACAGGCAGGGCAGCAAGCCAAATAACTAATTTCATTTTCATTAAGGGCTAACAAATCATTTATTCAAGTACATTGCAGACTTACAGTTCAGTTGATTCCCAGCTTAGAATGAGAGTCGTGGCCTCTCCCTCGCCATCTTGCAGAGACTGAGTCATGTCCAGGCATCTGGGATTTTATAGTCCTGCCACCGCCCGCCCCCCCCCCCCCCCCCCCACCCCAGGAAGGAGCGTTACCTTAATCGTGGTGATTGGATCTCAAGAGGATTCAAGGCGAGAGGATCTCGAGGTTTTTTAAACACTCATAACTCTTTTATTTTACATCGATGGGAAAAAATCCTCAGGGCCTGATCAGCGGAGGAGGACTGTGAATAAAATGGCCAAAAATCATAGCATTATATGGTTGCGTTTTTCCTAAAATCAATATAGAGCGCAGACAGGAAGTGGTCAAGATGAGACTTTTAATTATATAGATATGGAATAAATGCACACAAATTAAACAACTTGCAAGATTTTAGCATAATTTTGCACTCAAAGAGCACTGTGTTTATGCAGCTGGAATATTGTTTCAGAATGTTATTCCCTACCTTACCAATATCAACAATAATTTTGAGTGAATTATCTTCTCAGTTAAATATAAAGGAATATATTAATTCAGATAAATGTTTTAAGTGTTTATATGCTAATTTTAGCATAGACAAACTTAAAGTTTAATGTGTCCGTAGGGGAGATTTCAATTTGATTAGTCATGTGCCTTCCATTGTGAGTATGAGCATGAGGTCCTGGAGAGCAGATCTGTGGGAAGCTGTTTAAATGGGTCAGTGAGGAAAACCCTTTGAGACCACAAATGTTTTTAAGCTTTTAGTATTCTAATCATGCATTGTTAATGTTCTAATTTATCATGTTCCAAGTCAATTCCATATAATTACATAAATATTGAACATGAAGGAGATTACAAAATTTGATGGACACAGCCTGATCCATCGTGGGTATGGCCTGTGTAGGAAGGAACTGCAGATGCTGCTTTAAAACGAAGATAGACACAAAAAGCTACAGTAACTCAGAGGGACAGGGAGTATCACTGGATAGAAGGAATGGGTGACGTTTCGGGTCTGAAGCACGGTCTCGACCCAAAACATCACTCATTCCTTCTCTCCAGGGATGCTGCCTGTCCCATTGAGTTTCGCCAGATTTTTGTGTCTATCTATGGGTACTGGCTTCTCCACTATCAAAGGGGTCTTTAGGAGGTGTTATCTCAAAGAAGAAAGTATCAACAAAGACCCAGACCATCCTGGCCACGCTCTCATTTCATGTCTAGCATCAGGATGAAGGTACAGGAGTCTGATAAAACATGACTACCAGATTGAAGAATAGCTTCTTTCCAACAACCATGAGACTCTTGAACACTACACAACCACAGCTATAAATTATGGATTGTATTTGGTTGCACTAAGAACTTTGCGCTTTTTTGCACTAGTATTGGGATTATTAATTTATTAATTTTACTAGAATAAGTGGGACCCATTGGGTCCATTGTTCACATGGGAGGGCTGGTCCCCCAATGCAATAATCCACCTCTCCACCAATTCCAATATTGGTGGCCAGTGGGGCCTTTCTGGAGCACTAGTATGGGTGTTGTGGGCCAAAGGGACGGGTATCCTGAGGGCTAGAATGGTTATTGTGGGCTGAATGGAGTCTTGGGCTGGCAGCTCAGTTGCTCAGGCCTGGTGGGCTGGCAACTCAGTCACGCAGGCCTGGTGGGCTGGCAGCTCGGTCACTCAGGCCTGGTGGGCAGGCAGCCTAGTCACTCAGGCCTTGTAGGCTGGCAGCACAGTCACTCAGGCCTGCTGGGCTGGCAGCTCAGTCACTCAGATCTGGTGGGCTGGGTGCTCAGTCAGTAAGGCCTGGTGGGCTGGCAGCTCAGTCACTCAGGCCGGGTGGGCTGGCAGCTCAGTCATTCAGGGCTGGTGGGCTGACAGCTCAGTCACACAGGGCTGGTGGGCTGGCAGATCAGTCACTCAGGGATGATGGGCTGGCATCTCAGAATGGCAGAAATTCTGCCCAAAAAGGTGAGAGACTGAGAGAGAGAGATAAGGGGGAGAGGGTGGAAAATTTTAGACATTTTTCATTTTCTGCAGATCACAAGAATCAAGGAGGAAAGTTTATCCTGGCCTGGAGCCAATGAAGGGAGGGAGAAAAATGCTGAGGTGAGGTTTAATACTTACAGGGGGAATACTTACTGATGGGCAGAAGGGACTCCTCCTGGGCTAGTACAGGCCTGATGGACCAAAGGGACTTAAAAAAAAAACCATGAAAGGCACTTTTTCTGGACTTTTCCTGGACTGGCAAGGGCATTTAGGGCCAAAATGCTCCTTCTGGGCTAATGCGGGCATTTTCTGCAAAAGGGACTGGTTGTCTGGGCTAATAGGGGCCTGTGGGCCAAAATGAATTGTTTCAGGCAGGTCAAACAACTCATTTAATTGCCATTTCAAGCAGAGTGCAATGCCGAAAACTAATTTAATTTCCATTTCAAGCACAGTGCAAGGCCGACAACTGATTCCATTTCCATTTCAAGCACAGTGCAAGGCTGACAACTGATTTCATTTCCATTTCAAACACAATGTAAGGCTGACTCATTTCAGTTTCATTTCAAGCTCAGTTGAAGGCCACCAACTTATTTCATTTCTATTTCAAGCACAGTGCAAGGCCAACAACTCATTACATTTCCATTTCAAGCACAGTGCAAGGCCAACAACTAATTTCATTTCCATTTCATGCACAGTGTAAGGCCAACAACTAATTTCAAGCACAGTGCAGACTCACAGTTCAGTTCACTCATGACGGAGACTCACAGTTCTGAACTTAACTCTCACTCATGTTCTTCAAGAGTGACTGACTCATGTCCGGCCTCTGGGGCTTTATTCTCCTGGGTCCCCAGAAGGGGCATGACCTTCATCATGGTGACTGACAGGCAAGGAGACAAATCAGCAGATCTCAAATTTTTTTAAACTTTCATAACTTTTTTATTATTTCGCCGATTGGAAAAAAACCTTGGGGTGTTTGGAGGAGAGGAGGACGGTGAGTAAGATGGCAAAACAATTATTGCGATATAGGATAGCATTTTTACTAAGTAGCGGACAGAAAGTGGTCAAGATGAGACTTTTAGTAATAGTATAGCTGTTTACTATATATTATCATGAATTGTATTTACAGGTCTGTTTGCTGCAGTAAGTAAGAATTTCATTGTTGTGTCTGTGTATATGACCATTGTAGATTAACCATTATCAATTCATGCCATTTATAATTTCCACTACACATAAGTGCATGCCACCCTTTACATGGTATTACGGTATTACACAGCTTTACACTAGCAAGGTCAGCCAGCTTGCTCTCTCTCTCTCTCACAAGCCAGCTGAGCTTGATGAGAATGGCTGGCCGTTGGAATGTTCCTGTGGAATAGAGATTGTGTGTTGCTGTGGATCATTCATATACATGGTGTCAGAAGTGGGATTGGAACACATGCCTCCAAAGGAGACTGTGAGTAGTTCATTCTTGATTTGAGCGTAGAGGTGTTCAGTGTAGGTCATGGTGTGGGAGGCATAGGTAACTGGTCTGGGACCCTTCCCGTCATCTTATAGGCAAGCAGCACCTAGTCCATACTGGGAGGCATCACAGGTGAGGGTGACGGGTGAAGGGCCTGTCCCACTTGGGCGTCATTTGCACGTCTTTTATGGGACATCCTAATTGGTTGGCGTTTTGTGACGCGCGCATGATGATTGGTGAGGCATGGTGGCGTATGCAGTGACCCCTGTGTGCCCGGGGTCCTGGACTTTCTCACCGCCAGGCCCCAGGTAGTCAAGATGGGAGGGAATCTCCTACCACAAATATGTAATATGTGAATATGTAATTCTGTTTCATTCTATTTTGTAGGGGGTTTTTTTTGTACAATCCGCAAGCATTGCCACTTTTCATTTCACTGCACATCTTGTATGTGTATGTGACAAATAAACTTGACTTGACGCACGGTAACGCATGGCACCCCAGGATTTTGGAATGCTCAAAATCATCGCGCCCACCTGCGTGACGTATCCCTTGCGCACGCTGATGTACTGATGGCGTACGCTGATGTACTGACAGAGTACGTGTAGCACGTGGTGCTGCATAGGTAAGCACGGGGGAAATGGAAATCCTGTGCCAGCAGGGAAGCCTCTGTGCCCGCCACATTGAAGAGAATTTATGCAACTGTGTGGGGAGCAACTCCTGGGTGGGCAGCATCTATGAAGATTCCGAATTCCACCGAAGATGTGCCAATGTTCGGCAAGTTCACTGTCGAACACCAAAGGATCTGTTTTACGGAAAGAACCTGCCATGGTTCGATGTTAAAAAAATAAACTAAAATAAATTCAGGCAAAAAGAGTTGGAGATGTGGCCCAAAACTCTGACACCATGTTTACATAAGAATTTCATTGTTGTGTTGGTGTATATGACCATTAAATACTCTTGACGATTGGATTTCACCCTATTATGATGGACTAGCAGAACATGCTAGTGACAATTGAATCCCCACAATATATGAATTAAGGTTCACACCAAGAATCATGTACTAAAATGAGTAATTGTAAATTCACAATGAAAATGTTATAAAAAGCTCCTGCCTTTGATAACCAGGAAGGACATGAGAGTTTAAGGAGCATTTCTATCGCACTGCAGGTCAGTTGCATTGAAGCATTGAAATGTCATGTCATAGCTCAGATGTGGTAGTTTAGTTGTAGTTTAGTTTAGAGATGCAATGTGGAAACAGGCCCGTCGGTCCACCTGTCCACTAAGGATAGACACAAAATGCTGGAGCAACTCAGCGGAACAGGCAACATCTGTGAATAGAAGGAATGGTTGACCCTTCTCCAGACAGCATCTGCAGTTCCTCTCAACACATCACCCATACATTAGTTCTATCGTACACACTAGGGATCATTTTACGGAAGCCAATTATTATCAAATCTGCAGGTCTTTGGAATGTGGGAGGAAACCAGAGCACCCAGAGAAAACCCACGAGGTCACAGGGAGAACATACAAACTCCATAAAGATAGCACTTGTAGTAAAGACCGTACCGGGTGTCTGGTGCAGTAAGGCAGAATCTCTACCACTGCGCCACTGTGGTAATTTTCTGTTTATCCGATACCCCGCAATTGATTTTCTGTCCTGGATGAACCACATGCCATGAGTAACCGCACACCTCCACGGTGTTGGATGGGCAATGAGGCAGAGATGAGGCATACACTCAGATGTGCTCGGTGAAAAAAGTCTGTAATCAGCAAAGTAACGACATGTGATATGGTTTTGAAATTTCCTGAGCTTCAGCAACAGAGGCTGGTAGATACAGAGCGAGAAATACGGGCACCCTTTAATTGATTACCCTTTGCCAATCTCACCATGATGGAGTCCTCATTATTTTGCATGAGCATTAGATTGGGTTATGGGCTGCACTATGTTCCAATTCATCTCAGGATGCAGCTTGGTATCTCAATGAATGGGCACTGAGGCCAGGGAACCTCTGCTGTGCCAAGGGGAATTGGCCTATAGACTTACCGATGGCTGTGGTTTCATCGAGAAATGATCGCTAGCACAATCTCACAATTTCATGTCACTTCTGTGCACGTCTTGCACATTAAAAAAAACAAGCGCTATTGGATCCAGTCTCAAACACTTAACGATTTCACACCTGCGTATCAGTGGTTTCTCTGAGATCAGTGTTATTACCGTTCATCTATAAAGATCACGCACATATTAGATTGCAGCCCATCGAGATGAGATCTGCCAGTGTTGAGAATAAAGTGCTTATTTCATCCAAATTTGGGTGCAATGCACTGCTGTTTCTGTTGCCTAAGGAGTACACCTTGCATAAACCTCAAAAGAAACTCCCCTGCTGCGCTAGCAAAAAAAATTAATTTCCCACATCTGTTCTGATAGCTTCCTTGAGTGAGGTTACCCAATTAGTGCCTGTTGTAATTAGTGCAAAATTATACATAGTTTCACACTGTAGCCTAGTGCGCATTGGGAATTGGATAGATGCTAGCCAACTTCCATTATCTTCACTTCAGAGAAAATAGATTTGTATCCTATTTGGATTTGATTTGAATATATATTTACAAGAATCATTTAAAAACGTACCCAGTTTCCCTCTTTGGTTTGTCCATTTTAGCTATTTTTTACAATAGACAATTGACAATAGGTGCAGGAGTCGGCAATACCATGCGCGAACATGGCGCCGACGGACAAAAGGCCGAAGCAAAGAAGTCTAAGCCAAAGAACCAAATGGAAACGAGGCCGAAACGCAAATAAACCGCGAAGATGAAACGCCTACTAAGCGAAAGGATGGGACGCCTAAATGCAAACTAACCGAAAGAGCGGGACGCCTAAAAGCTAACGATCGGAAGAGCTGTGTAGCCCAAAAGCAAACTTACCGGATGGCCGCTCTGTCAAAATGCCACCTACCCGAAATGCAGCATTGCCTATAGGCCAACGAATCGACTGCCAATCAACAGAAATGTCCAATAACGGACATGACGTTGCCGGGGGACGGGACTTTTCTGCGATTGGTCCAGACCCCCACGTCCATCGCATCACTGTGAAGGCATGAACATTGTCCCACACCTTCGCTCCACCTGACCCGCAGCCTGCAGAGGGTGGCCATGGGAGAGTGGGGGCTGTCCCGAGCGATGCGCACCTTCGACTGCTTTCAACTTGGGTTCAGATTGCCCAGTCACCTATGGCTTGTGTGGGAAAATGAATCCCACGCTCCCATCTCCCCTTCACTCTCCCCGCTTCTCTCTCCCCCTCTCTCTCTCCCTTCTCTCTCTCCCTTCTCTCTCCTCTCCCTCCCCTCTTCTCTCTCCTCCTCTCTCTTCCCTCCTCTCTCCCTTCTCTCTCCCTCCCTTCCTTCTCTCTCTCCCCCTTCTCTCCCTCCCCATTTTCTCCCCCTTCTCCATTCTCTCTCTCCCCTGCTCTCCCCCTTCTCTTTCTCATCCGTCTGCACCCGCAGTAGCGCCCCTCAGTCACTGACCGCCATTGGACCCCAACCTCCACACCAGGGTGATTTGTGCCCCCCAGACCCCGACACCCACACCGGGTGTGGGACAGACATTTTATTTATTACTGTCTCGGTGCTTGTGGCATGCACCCAAGCTCCCAGGCACAAAACAGGCAGCATCTCTGGAGAGAAGGAATGGGTGACGTTTCATGCTGAGACCATCCTTCAGAATGCATCCGAAAGATCTCGACCCGAAACGCCACCCATTCCTTCTCTCCAGATATGCTGCCCGGTAAGGCTGCTGTCACACAGTGAGCCAGCCGGTGAGACTGCCGCCACACAGTGGTAGAGCAGGTGAGACCTGTTTTGGCCACCAACGTAGATAACCTCACATTTATCCACGTTAAAATGCATCTGCTATGCATCCGCGCACTCACCCAACCTGTCTGTCACCCGGCATCCTCATGGCATCCTCCTCACAGTTCACGCTACCACCCAGCTTTGTGTCATCTGCAAATTTGCTAATGTTACCTTGAATCCCTTCATCTAAATCATTGATGTATATTGTAAATTGCTGTGGTGCCAGCACCGAGCCATGCGGTACCCCACTATTCACTGCCTGCCATTCTGAAAGGGACCCGTTAATCCCTGCACTTTGTTTCCTGTCTGCCAACCAATTTTCTATCCATGTCTGTACCCAAGCCCCAATACAATGTACTCTAATTTTGCCCACTAATCTCCTATATGGGACCTTATCAAATGCTTTCTGACAGTCCAGTACACTACATCGACTGACTCCCCCTTGTCCATTTTCCTAGTTGCATCCAGAAAATTCCAGAAAATCTTGCTTCCCTTCAGTTAATTACAAAAAAACTTAGTGTCAAAAGGAAAAACTTTACAGGTAATTCCACCCGGAATACAGAACACAAACCTTGCAAGTCCATTGGGCAGACCCTCCCATTTGGAGACTGCCATGAGGGTGGGAGGGGGGAGGACAAAGGTGGACCTGGGATACTATATAACTCTGTCGGCGCCCTTTATAGGGAGACTATTGCCCCATTGAATTTGGGGACCATTGCTCCCATGGAATGACTATTGAAAGTCTAAGCAAAGAATTTCACTGTGATTTGTCACATGTGATGATAAAGTATTCATTAATTCATTCATTTATTCAGAATATCAGCTCAGAATGACATCATAACACACTTAGACCAAAATTTTTACACTCAAAACACTGGAGTGGACATCAATCTCACCTTCTCCTGACGCAGATACGATTGTACTGTTCGCTGAGATACAACACGTGGCCATAAAGCTGTTAATAGGCCTTTCCCACTTAGGCGACTTTACAGGCGACTGCAGGAGACTATACTGCCCTAATTTGGCAAAAGGAAGCAACTAACAATTTTATCAAACTTGAGTTATTGCTTGTGTTAGGGTATTGCAAAGTCAAAAGAGTTTATTGTCATGTGTCCCTGACAGGACAATGAAATTCTTTGTTTGCTTAGCACAACAGAACATAGTAGGCAAACAGATCAGTGTGTCCATATACCATTACATACGCAAATACACACATGAATAAATAAATTGATAAAGTGCAAATATCAGATAAAGGGGTATTATTGTTTAGAGTTTTGACCGAGCCACGTTTAATATCCTGTTGGCTGTGGGGAAGTAGCTATTCCTGAACCTATTCCTATTCAGGCTCCTGTACCTTCTAGCTGAAGGTAGCAGGGAGATGAGTGTATGGCCAGGATGGTGTGGGTCCTTGATGATGCTGCCAGCCTTTTTGAGGTAGCGACTGCGATAGATCCCCTCGATGAAAGGGAGCCGATGATGGATAGGGCAGTGTTTACTAATTTTTTTAGTCTTTTCCTCTCCAGGGTGCTCACGTTGCCGAACCAAGCCACGATGCAACCGGTCAGCATGCTCTCTACTGTGCACCTGTAGAAGTTAGAGAGAGTCCTCCTTGACAGACCGACTCTCCACAATCTTCTTAGGATGTAGAGGTGCTGATGAGCTTTCTTAATAATTGCATCTGTGTTCTCGGACCAGGAAAGATCTTCAGAGATGTGTGCGCCAAGGAATTTGAAGCTTTTGACCCTTTCAATCATCGACCCGTTGATATAAACAGGACTGTGGGTCCCCATCCTACTCCTTCCAAAGTCCACATTCAGTTCCTTGGTTTTGCTGGTGTTGAGGGCCAGGTTATTGTGCTGGCACCATGTGGACAGTCGCTCGATCTCTCTTCTATACTCTGACTCATCCCCATCAGTGATACGTCCCACTACAGTGGTGTCGTCAGTGAACTTGATGATGGAGTTCGCATTATGACCGGCTACGCAGTCATGAGTATAGAGTGAGTACAGCAGGGGGCTGAGCACGCAGCCTTGAGGTGCTCCAGTACTGATTGTTATCGAGTCTTACACATTACCATCAATACTAACAGTGTGGGGTCTGTGAATGAGGAAGTCGAGGGTCCAATTGCAGAGGGATGTGCAGATATGCTCTACACAATGGTGAACAAAATAAGTCTTCTCTGAGTACATTTTGAAAATATTTATACCAGAGAAGTAACAAATTCCATCACAGAGAGCTGAAAGAAATACACGTTTTCCTAATTTACAAGAAGATGCCTTTCTGTCAGTTGCTTCCTTTTGTCAAAGTAGGACAGTATACAGTCACCACATGGTCGCCACAAGTTTCTGGGTGGTTGCCAGGGACTCGCCTTCATGGTCGTGAGGAGTTCCCACATTCTTGGAACTAGTCATGGCTTCAATATGGTCGACGCAAATTTTTCAGCATGTTAAAAAATTAGCGGCGACTAGAATGATGCCGCCATGGAGATTAACGAGAATTATCGTCACATAGGTGGGTCGCCAGGAGGTCACAATGGGTTGCCTGCAGATCGAAAATTCTCGGAGGTTCTCGTGGGTTTTAGCCTGTGTTGACCGGTGAATTTCATTGGCTCAATGGGGAAAAAAAGGTAACCAGTAGTTTTCAGAACCAAGGATAACAGACCGGTAATGTTACATGTCCGCCGAGCTTCACAGCTGTGTATCTCTGGCTTCTTAAAAGGTGTCTCCACTCCTTCCCCCCCCTTCTCCCCCCTCTCTCCCCTCACCCCCTCACCGCCGCTCCCTCTTTTAAAGGACTTACTATACACTGTGCTTTAGCCGTCGTTTTACAGCGCCAATCTTCCTGTTCATCGCGGTGTGTGTCTGTCTCACCTTGGCTTTGCACAGTGTGAATTTTTTAGACAGCGCTCCCTCCGTTCGCCCTGTTCCCACCTGCATAACGGGCTGGTGAAGGAAGCGACGTGTGAGTGTGAGTGTGTGTGTGTGTGTGTTCCACTCTGACAGTCGCTGTTACAGTTGCCGTTTTTTCAGGCGACTGCTGGCAACTTGACAGTCGCCGGAAGTCCGCTGAAAAATCGCCTGTGGGACAGACCTATAAAACAGCGGGAATGCTCAGCAAGCCCGACAGCCCCCAGATTTTACTTCTACTGTGAGATCAAGCTTAATCACCATCAGTGTAATTTACTCTATGCACAGAAGGAAGTGCCCTTGCAAGTACTTAATATTAATTCCAGACAAAAAATGGCTTGGCCTTCAATAGACATTCCTGTCAAACCCGAGTTGAAAACTAAAAACTTTCACATTATCTTTATCTATCTACTTATCGCAGATGCATTTGTCCACAAGATACCAAGATAATTTCAACTGCCTGCACGTGATCCCTCCATTCCCTGCATATCCATATGCCTATCAAAAATCCTCTCGCGTGCCACTAACATATCTGCCTCCACCACCATCACCGGCAACACATTCCAGGCACACATCATTCTCTGCGTAAAAACATCCTGCTATACACATCTCCTTTAAACTTTGCTCGATTCATCTTAAAGCTATGGGGATAGAAGGATTCCATCCCTAACACATCACATCACTGAATGTGGAGTGAAATGGGAAAGAGTCTCAAATATTTAGCAAACTCATCACTAAACAACCAGGAGGTGCCCTGGGCCTTGAACAACAGTATGGACATTTATTCCACCACACGCTGCAAACACATGATTTGACACATGGCTCTGTCTGCCACTTCACAAAAATGAAAAGACCCAACTCCTGTTGAATGAAGTGCTTAGAATAGCATGTCATATATAGTATCAATGCACTGCAATGTTGTATTTATTTTGAGAGGGCTAGTGACTATGTATTGTGTCACAGTTTTGGGCCCTATATCTGAGGAAGGATGTGTTGGTGTTGGAGACTGTCCAGAGGAGGTTTACAAGAATGATCCCAGGGATGATTGGGTTATCATATGATGAGCGTTTGACATCACTGGGGCTGTACTCGTGGAATTTAGAAGGATGATAGGTGACTTCATTGAAACTTACCAAATCGTTAAAGGCCTGGATAGGGTGGATGTGGAGAGGATGTTTCCTCTAGTCAGAGTGTCTAGGATCATATGGCACAACCTCAAGATAAAAGGACGCAATAGTCATCAACATAAGGGTCAACATTGATCAGAATCAACTGAAATGGTCGAAACCTGTAGGTACAACAGCAGGTCAGAGGCTGTGACAATCAGAAATCCTGCAGTGACTGACTGACCTCTTAATACCACAGAAATGTATCGACCCGATGCGGAGGGCTCGACCTCCGGCTGCGGGAGCTAAGATCGCCCTGACAACAAAAGGTTTGAGTGCCCCGACGGCGGGAGAACAAAGAAGGGAAGCAGATTGAACTTTTTTTGCCTTCCATCACAGTGATGAATGTGGGGGAGTCGCTGCGGTGGATGTTCATGTTAACAATTTATTTGGGTGCCTTGTTGCTCTTTATTGGTATGACTGTATGACAAATCATTCCTTGTATGTTGCAAAATACACTTGGCTAATAAAATACTGTTATGATTATGATTATGTTCAATTGCTTGCACAGCCCAAGTTGGGAGAGTTACAAACCAACTGAATGTTTGCAGTTTCAACAATACTCAGGCAAAGCAAAGTGACTTTTAATGAGCACTTAATCTTATGTTTAATAATTCACTCACTCCACCTACTTGTATGCATGGTGCTACATCTATAGAACTGTAGAAATTTGCTGAGACTGCTTCAACAACATCTCCCAAATCTACAAAGGCATGGTACCTCATAGGATAAATTCAGCAAAAGCATGAGATTAATGTTCCCACCTCAAAGTCACATACATTCCTGGCTAAAGCATACTACATATTATATTCCTGCATCAAAATTCTGTAACTTCTTTGCACTAGCAGTAGCATAATGGCACTACAGCAAGGGCAGCAACAGCTCAAGAGTTCTGTTCTTCACCACCATCACAATGGCAATTTAGAGTGGGCAGTTAGCGCTGACTCTACAAGGGACAGTCACTTCACTTGAAGCTTGTCCATGATAGTTCTCGCTCTTCCTTGCTCACAGCCACTCCTATAGGAATATGTAGAATATAGACCTTGCACAAAATCAAAATGGATTTGGAATTCCAAATAACCCATGCCCAAAACTTAGTTTACTAAATCTGTTTTGTATTTAACTTGATCTTTTATAGCAATTTGTGGCATCTTTCTTCACATGCATTGTATTTAAGTTTGGGTTTATTAGTGTCATATTTACAGAGGTATAGTGAGAAGCTTTGTTTTGCATGTTATCCAATCAGATCAAATAATGCCATACATAAGTACAATTAAGTCAAACTCAAGCACAATGGTAGAGCAAAGGGAAAGATATGGAATGCAGAATATAGATCTCAGCAGCATCGCGTACCAGTTCCATAAACACAGTCCAATGTCCATAGTAGGGTAGAGGTGAATTGAACAGTATCCTGGCGTATGGAAGGAATTACTTCTTAGTCTACAGTTATCTTGATAACTGCAAGGATTATTTTATACAAACTATGGTTCACCAAATAGCAATGACCTGGAAAGCCAGATGATCTGCACAAATGTTCTCAAATGTTAAGGGGGACCTGTTGCATATTTTCAAATAAGATTTATATATTTTATTCCCTGAAATTATAGCATAGAAATTTACATGTCATTCCATTGCATTGGGTCTTGCTTAATATAGGTGATAAAAACACATACAGCAGGCGAATGTTTGCAGTTTTATCAATTCCAGACTCTCATAGGACTTCATGCGATATATTAGCTTTTACGGTATAATGTACCTTCTTATAATATAACTGGGAGATCTCCCCATAGCCTAGTCTCCTGAGAGAAACAAATATCTACATGTAAAATTCGGCAGAGCCCCAATTGTCACTTCAAATGTTATTTCAGGTAAAATGTATACACACTGCTGCAAATACTGCAAGAGCAAATTTGCACCAGAGGACCATCAAGATTTAAGTATGATTTTGAGCAAGTGCAATCCCAGTTATTGAGTCCACCCAAAAGAATTAGTGTTCCTGTTGCAGGAATGTAACTCTTTTAAAGATTATTGTTTGTACTTTGGGAATTTAAGCTAATAAATAGAAACAGGGCATATCATACAGGTTTTAATATAACCTGACATTTTTTCGATGTATGGATTCTGACTGCACAGCACAGAGGTAATGAAGTGTTATCCGCAGTCTCTGTAGATCTGAATGCACCTAAGCCTTTGATGCTATAGCTAATTAATTTTAGAAACTGTAACAAATGATAAATTAATAAAATTCTGAAAATAACTCTGATGCAGAGTTGAGATGACAGATCATTCTTACGTGTAATGAGTTTACAGTTTGGTACCTTACAACAAGCAGGGCTCTTATCCAGATAAAGTTCACTAACTCAATTCTGAAAATCAAGTGGCCTAGCAAGAAAATCAGTTTAAACAAAAAGAGTACATTTTGTGAGATTACAAGAGAGTAGTTGGGAGGATTGAGTACAGAGGTCAACATTGTCAATTCACCAGTGATCCTGGCTCCTTTCATTAAAATTAAAGACCGGAAAATTGACGAAGCTGGAAATCGTACATGACCTGCACAACCATGTAAGGTCCACGCAGGGGTCACATTCTCCACTACTTCTCTATTCAGGAGTTTACATTTTTTGAACAGCTCAACTTAATACATTTTCTGAGGGAAAATTCTCAGTTGTTATTCCCACTGAATGTTTCTATTTTGACCTTGGTATGCTGGTGTTAGAGAAGTCTTCAGTTTATTTTGTACCTTAGCTGTTTTATTCCTCCTTTCTATCGCATAACAACTCAATAGAATTGGAGTTGTATCAAGAGAATTGCAAGCGTTTTCTGCTCTTCCGTCGATGCTGTTCCTCCTGAGGTTTAATCCCAATGAACAACAAACATGATGCTGCTGATTACTCACTTGTGACGGTTCTGAGTTAATGCAGTGAGAGCTTTCCTGCGCACTGCACCATCTCAACGGCAGCTTGGGCACTTTAACACCAATCAGACAATTGTTAATAAGCTGAATCAGCCAGGCTCTCATGAAGAGATGTAGAAACACGGCATGCATTTCTCCTGTGACAACTCTGCTATCTCATGAGGCTACACCCCACGCTGCCACTGCATTACTTAAAAATCAAGAATGAAGCTACTTTGAATGAATTTACTTTGCTGACTTTAATGCTTCGGATGCTAAAAGAGTTCGGAGCTCAAACAACTGTGGTTTAAGTTACCACCGAAACTGATAGAATTCTCACTGCAGGGTCCATAACTGGGGTTCTCTGCTGAGTTGATGATATGTTGGCATGGTCAACTATATTGATTCAGTCTCTTTCGTTATGAGCTCGCAAGGTCTAAATAGTGGGGGAAGGAACTGCAGATGCGGGTTCATACCGAAGATAGACACAAAATGCTGGAGTAACTCAGCAGGTCAGGCAGCATATCTGGAGAAAAAAAATAGGTGATCTGCGAAGGATTCTGACTGAAAGGCTCCAACCTGAAACATTACTTATGCTTTTGCATAGAACATAGAAAATGGGTGCAGGAGTGGGCCATTCGGCCCTTCGAGCCAGCACTGCCATTCAATATGATCATGGCTGATCATCCAGATTCAGCACCCCGTTCCTGCTTTCACCCCATATGCAATGTCCCCATATGGGCTTTGTCCCCATATCCCTATACCTAACAGGTTTCTCCAGAGATGTTGCCTGACCTGCTGAGTTACTCCAGCATTTTGTGTCTACTTTAGGTGTATATAGACTTTTCGAATAGCCTGGTGCTGTGGGATCCTGGCAGCGCTATAATTTTATTGACTAGTATGTTGCATAGGTATGGTGTGCAATCAATACATCAAGGTGGTGTGCCTGTAAGATTTGTTTTGGAGATCTTCACCTGTGGTAGTTACAATTGGGTGAATATAAGAACATACCACACCCTCTGTGCTGGTGCTTGCAGCATCTAGTAACCACCAGTATCCCACTTTAGATTCATTCAGTATGCTATCTTCTGGCCTGTTCCTTGCTAGGGAAAGGTTGACTGACATTTTCCACTTCTGATCCAACTGGGTCCACAGATTTTGATTACAACAATATAGTAGGACAAATTATAATTTTTTTTGGAAACAGATATATGTTTTTGAATATAAACTAAACCTTATTGCCCCTTTTCATGCATTCTCGCAAATGTATTTGATGTGATCTAGGAGTCTCACGGTTGACTGGTAGCTTTTATGACCGGTCAGAAAGTCATGTGATGAAGTTCCATTGCAGAGACTCCAGCATGGCCAAGCTGAAAAATATCACAATCCCCCTGCTGGACCCTATGCAGTTTGCATATTGGGCCAATAGATCTGTGGATGATGCAGTTCATCCTATAGCACCTAGATCACCAGGGGACCTATGTGAGGATCTTATTTGTTGATATTAGCTCTGCATTCAACACCATTGTGCTAGAGCTACTACACTCCAAACTTTCCGAGTTGACTTTCTCCACAAATGCAATGGCATCCATGGAATGCCTTCCATTCCATGGATATGCAATGGAAGGCATTTAAAGACTGCATGGATAAACTACAACAAATGTTCATCCCAGATTGGCAAAATAATAAATCTGGGAAGGTAGTGCCATGGATAACAAGGGAAATCAGGGATAGTATCAAAACAAAACATGAAGCATACAAATTAGCCAGAAAAAGCAGCCTACCAGAGGACTGGGATAAATTCAGTCCAGCAGAGGACAAAGGGCTTAATTAGGAAAGGGAAAATAGATTATGAAGGAAAACTGGCAGGGAACATAAAAACTGACAGCAAAAGCTTTTATAGATATGTGAAGAGAAAAAGATTAGTTAAAACAAATGTAGGTCCTTTGCAGTCAGAAACAGGTGAATTGATCATGGGGAACAAGGACACGACAGACCAATTGAATAACTACTTTGGTTCTGTCTTCACTGAGGAAGACATAAATAATCTGCTGGAAATAGCTGGGGACCGGGAGTCAAATGAGATGGAGGAAGTGAGTGAAATCCAGGTAGGCCGGGAAGTGGTGTTGGGTAAATTGAATGGATTAAAGTCCGATAAATCCGCAGGGCCAGATAGGCTGCATCCCACAGTACTTAAGGAAGTAACCCCAGATATAGCGGATGCATTAGTGATAATTTTTCAAAAGTCTTTAGATTCTGGAGTAGTTTCTGAGGATTGGAGGGTAGCTAATGTAACCCCAATTTTTGAAAAGGGAGGGAGAGAGAAAACGGGGAATTACAGATGTTAGCCTAACATCGGTAGTGGGGAAACTGCTAGAGTTGGTTATTAAAGATGGAATAGCAGCACATTTGGAGAGTGGTGAAATCATTGGACAAAGTCAGCATGGATTTATGAAAGGTAAATCATGTCTGACGAATCTTATAGAATTTTTCGACGAGGTAACTAGTAGAGTGAATAAGGAGAACCAGTGGATGTGTTATATCTAGACTTTCAGAAGGCTTTCGACAAGGTCCCACATAAGAGATTAGTATGCAAACTTAAAGCACACGGTATTGGGGTTTCAGTATTGATGTGGATAGAGAACTGGCTGGCAGACAGGAAACAAAGAGTTGGAATAAATTGGTCCTTTTCAGAATGGCAGGCAGTGACTAGTGGGGTACCACAAGGCTTGGTGCTGGGACCCCAGCTATTTACAATAAATATTAATGATTTGGACGAGGGAATTGAATGCAATATCTCCAAGTTTACATCGGGCCGTCGTTGCGGCGACTGCCTCAAATAGGCCCCGGGGTGAACAAGAGGAAGAGGACTGGAGTTTGCTGCCTTCCCTCACAGTGGGAACCAGTGTGGGGGGATGTTTTTATGTTTAATGTTAAATTCTTCTTTAATGTTGTGTTTTATTTTTATTGGTGTGCTGTAAATGGCTTACTTACTTACTTACTTACTTACTTATATAATTCGGTCTAACACTCCAGTACATTATCATTGCCTCATTGGAGTATATCAGAAGGGACATTAAATGAAGACGCTATCAACTCACACAAATGGCATCAAAGTTCCTGTGATGCACATGTAGAGCCATTGCACCATAGGTGATACAAATCTAAATGGAAAATAATAAAGTGGATGGAGGAAGATTTAGTGAATTAATTTGGAGCAGAGATGAGAGTTAGTCCCATAGAGGAAAAATCAAATATTATGCATTTTGGAAAATGAAGCAGAATAATCTTTAAATGAGAAAAGACCAATAAATAGTATGTGAGGTTTTGAAATCTGCATACATGAATCATAAAGTTATTCTGCTGTTACAACAAGCATTTCGGAAATCCAGTGTAGGTTCGCAAATCATTTGGAACACAAATGTAAACACAGGTTTATAAAATGTATTCCTGGTATGAACAGGTTGACAATTAATAATTCCACTCAACCGTTGATAAACAAATTAACAGACTATTGTGATGACAATAGGCAATAGACAACAGGTGCAGGAGTAGGCCATTCAGCCCTTCGAGCTAGCATCGCCATTCAATATGATCATGGTTGATCATCCACAATCAGCACAATCAGCTTGAGAGAGTTATTTGCAAAATGGTATCCAAAGATCTGATGCCCATTGTGGCTAACGGGATCAGGGGGTATGGAGAGAAGGCAGGTACAGGATACTGAGTTGGATGATCAGCCATGATCATATTGAATGGCGGTGCAGGCTCGAAGGCACCTATTTTCTATGATTCTATGATTCTACAGGTGATGTCTGTATGGAATTTGTATTTTTGCCTTGAGACCACATGGTTTTGCTCCGGGTGCTCCGGTTTTCTCCCACAGATTTGTACGTGAATTGGCTTCTGTAAATTGTAAATGGCCCTAGTGTTTTGGATAGCGCTCATGTATGAAGCAATCGCTGGTCATAAGGTCAGGTACCCGGACGCGCCGCCGACAGACAAGAGGCCGAAGCAAAGAAGTCGAAGCCAAAGAACGGAATGGAAACAAGGCCGAAACGCCAATAAACCTTAAGAGTCCGAAGTCGAAACTCCTACTAACCGAAAGGATGGAACGTCTAAAGGCAAACTAACTGAAAGGGCGGGAAGCCCAAATCCCAAGGAACCGAAAAGCTGCGTCGCCGAAAAGCAAACTTGCCGAATGGCCGCTCTGTCAAAACGCCACCTACCCGAAAGGCAGCGTCGCCTAAAGGACCGACTGCCGCTTAACAGAAAAGTGCAATAACGGACATGACGTTGCCGGGGGCGGGACTTGTCAGCGATTGGTCCAGACTCCCGCGTCCATCACATCACTGTGAAGGCATGAACATTGACCCAAACCTCCGCTCCACCCAACCCGCAGCCCGCGGAGGGTGGCCGTGGGATAGTGGGGGCTGTCCCGAGCGATGCACACTTTCGGCCACTTTCAACTTGGTGCTTGGGTTCAAATTACCCAGTCACCAGTGGCTTGTGTGGGAAAATGAACCCCACGCTCCCGTCTCCCCCTTCTCTGTCTCCCTTCTCTCTCTCCTTTCTCTCCCCTCTTCTCTCTCCCCTCTTCTCTCTCCCCTCTTCTCTCTCTCCCCCTCTCTCTCTCCCTTCTCTCTCTCCCTTCTCTCTCTCCCTTCTCTCTCTCCCTTCTCTCCCCTCTTCTCTCTTCCCTCTTCTCTCTCTCCTGTCTCTCCACTCTTCACTTTTTTCTTCTCTCTCTTCTCCTTTCTCTCCCCTTTCACTCACCCCCTCCCCTCTCTCTCCCTTTCCCTCCCCTTTTCTCTCTCCTCCGTCTCCCTCCACGGGTGCGTCCCAAAGTTACTGACCATGGTCGGGAGGGGTGGAGGGGGGGAAATCACCCTGGTGTGGAGGTTGGGGTCCGATGGCGGTGCATCGCGGTCAGTGGCTGTGGGATACTCTCGCGGGTGGAGACGGAGGAGAGAGAGAGAGAGAAGGGGGAGAGAAGTGGAGAGAGAGAAGGGAGAGGGGGAAGAGGAGGGGAAGAGAGAGGCGGAGATAGAAAATAGTGGAGAGAGAGGAGGAGAGATGAGGAGGGACAGAGGAGGAGAGAGAAGGGAGAGAGAGAGGGAGAGAGAGAGAAGAGGGGAGAGAGATGAGGAGAGAGAGAGAGGGGAGAGAGAGGGGGAGAGAACGGAGAGAGAGAAGGGAGGGAGAGAGAGGGGGGAGAGAGGAGGAGAAGAGAGAGGAGAGAGAGAAGAGGGGAGAGAGAGGGAGAGAGAGAAGAGGAGAGACAGAAGAGGGAAGAGAACAGAGAGAGAGAGAGAAGGGAGAGAGAGAGGGGGAGAGAGAGAAGAGGGGAGAGAGAAGGGGGAGACGAGAGCGTGGGGTTCATTTTCCCCACAAGCCATAGGTGACTGGGCAATCTGAACCTAAGCACCAAGTTGAAAGCGGCCAAAGGTGTGCATCGCTCGGGACAGCCCCCACTCTCCCACGGCCACCCCCCGCGGGCTGCGGGTCGGGTGGAGCAGGGGTTTTGGACAATGTTCATGCCTTCACAGTGATGCGATGGACGCGGGGGTCTGGACCAATCGCTGACAAGTCCCTCCCCCACGGCAACGTCAAATCCGTTATTGGACTTTACTGTTGAGCGGCAGTCGACCCTTTGGGCCTGTAGGCGACGCTGTTTTTCGGGTAGGTGGCGTTTTGACAGAGTGGCCATTCGGCAAGTTTGCTTTAAGGTGACGCAGCTTTTCAGTTCCTTGGGTTTTAGGCGTCCCTCCCTTTCGGTTAGTTTGCATTTAGGCATCCCATCCTTTTCGGTTTGTAGGCATTTCGTCTTCGGACTCTTTTGGTTTATTGTCGTTTCAGCCTTGTTTATTCCGTTCTTTGGCTTCGACTTCTTTGCTTCGGCCTCTCGTCCGTCGGCGCCACGTCAGGACACATAAGGTCATGAGGTCGTAAGTGATAGGAGTAGAATTCGGCCATTCGGCCCATCAAGTCTACTCAGCCATCCAATCATGGCTGATCTATCTCTCCCTCGTATCCACATTCTCCTGCCTTCTCCCCATAACCTCTGACACCTCTACTAATCTAAAATCTATCAATCTCTGCCTTAAACATATCCACTGACAGCCTCCATAGCCTTCCGTGGTAAAAAAGAATCCACAGATTCTCCATCCTCTGACTAAATAAATTTCTCGTCATCTCCTTCCTAAAAAAAAGTCCTTTAATTCTGAGGCTATGACCTCTAGTCCTAGACTCTCCCACTAGTGGAAACATCCTCTCCACATCCACTTGATCCAAGCCTTTCACTATTCTGTATGCTTCAATGTGGTCCCCCTTCATTCTTCTAAACTCCAGCGAGTGCAGGCCATATGCCGACAAACACTCATCGTAGGTTAACCTACTGGTTCCTGGGATAATTCTTGTAAACGTACTCTGGACCCTCACCAGAGGCAGCACATCCTTCCTCAGATATGGTGCCCAAAATTGCTCACAATATTCCAAATGCGATTGATCTCAATGATTTGAGGCAGCACTCCTGTGTGATTTTTGTCCTCACAAAAGTTGTCACCATTTCCTGCCTTGACGCACCCCCTTGTGCCCAATGTTTTTATCTGCAAAATTACTCCCTTCCTATCCAATAATACATGAGAAAGTAAGAAAAAGAAGCAGGAGAAGGCTATTCATTCCCTTACGTCTAATGTTCTATTCAACAATATCATAGCTCATTTTCCTTGACCTTAAATGGGTCCATCTCTGCTGCACTTTCCTGCACAAATCTCACATCCCTCAATGTACTTCATTTCTACAAATCAATTGACATTTGTATTGAAATCATTCAGCCACTAATTCTGCAGTGCATTCTTGTAGTTTTTTTCTGAAGATTCACCACTCTTTGAATTAAGACATTATTTTTTACAGTCTTAAATGGGCAGATCCTTATTCAGACATACTTACCCTTGGCCAGGAGAAACAACAGCAAAATCCCAAAATAATTTTGGAAAAACTCAGCAGTTCAATGAGCTAATCTCTCATTTTACTTTGGAGTCACGTGAGTGACTACGTGAATAGAAGCCCGTTTCGGGTCGTCGTTTCGGGTCGAGACCCTTCTTCAGACTTCACCCTCCATTCTCCAGCATCTGCAGTTTTCGTTAACAGGTTTAAACGGAGGTAAGGTTTGTTGAAATACTTTACCACAGGTCATTTTCTGCGACGGTTGGGAGTAGATATGTTGCAGAAAGTGAAGAAGGTGTCGGCGAGGCGCTCCGGGGGTAGAAAGGAGAGTGACCAGGAGAGTGTTGAGGATGGAGGCCCGTCTGGTACACCTGGTCCGGTGCTGGCTACACAGCCAGTGGTTGCGGACCCACTGCCGGGGGGCAGTGGAGGCTTGCACAGTAGGGTGGAAGGCCATGGCAAGTCTCTGTGGCCCGTAGATGAGTCGGGCCTGGAGGTTATACCCTCCATAGGAGAGTCCGTTTGCTCACGGCTCTCCCACGTCGAGATTCTATTACAAAAGAATGCTCGACAGGGACCAGCTCCGTGAGGAGGAGTGGTGCCCAAGCCAGGCTGATGGAGAGCTTGTGCTAGCAGCACCTGTTTCAGGGCTGCAGAACTATCCTGCCTGTGAGAAGGATGTTCCAGCTCCTTGAGGAGGAGTGGTGCCCAAGCCAGGCTGATGGAGAGCTTGTGCTAGCAGCACCTGTTTCAGGGCTGCAGAACTATCCTGCCTGTGAGGAGGATGTTCTATCAGGGCCGTTTGCTGACACTGTTTCTATGCTGGGGGAGAGCAAGGTGTTCGGTTGGAGGTAATTCCGAACATTGCTGGGAAGTTTGCTGAGTGTAGAGAGGCAGGAAAGGTGATTGATGTAGAATTGGCCGAAGCCATTCAGTATATGCTCTCCCACCAGTTACAGGAGCTAGCTATGGATGAAGTAGCAAAAAACTATAAAGCTCCTGTTAATTGTGATCTCCTGAAGGTACCGGTGGTTAATCACCAAATTTGCATAGATGGGTTTGCCTGCTAGGGCCCAGGAGATGAAGTTTTTAAAAAGTGCTTAAACTGTTGTAAGCAGGTATTACAGCTGTGGTGAAAGTTATTGATACAAATGATATGGTTGAAGCACACCAAGATGAACTGGGACTCCTTTGTAATGCATTTTGAAATGAATAATGTCGGGAGGGCCGCTATTAGGCCAGTGCTAACCCGAATTTGGCGAGTTGTGCAAACCGACAGTGTACCACCACGAAATCTGTTGTTTGGTGGTAACCTTGCAAAAAGGGTTAAAGACTGTTCTGAGGTTGTTATAACCATGGCCCTCATTAAGCCAGCTGGAAGCAAGGCAAAAAAGGTTCTCTACAAGAAGTCGAGGACAACAAGGCCGCAAGGAAAGATGCTGGTAAGGAATATAACATTTGACAGACGATGAATTAACTGATGTTCCTGTTCAAATTGGGAAGGTTAAAATTGTTCTCAAACAATGGCAGCAGTTGACATCAGATTTGTTCATACTTAGTGTATTGAAGGGGTGAAAAAAATTGGATTTTACTATGACAGTCTACCTAATCAACATTTTCCTAGTCGTAAACTTATTTTTCAGATGAGGAAAATGTGCTTATTCAAGCAGAGATTCAGTCGTTACATAAGAAGGGGTAATTGAGCCTTCTGTCTATCAAAGTCAATAATTTCTGTCAAGTATATTTCCCAGATCTAAAAAGACTGGGGGATGTAGAACTATTCTGGATTTATCGAATTTGAACAAATTTGTTTGTTATAGGCATTTCAAAATGGAGAACTTTACCACGGGCAAACATCTAGTGTCCAAAGGGTATTATATGGCAACCATTGATTTAAAGAATGCGTATTACGCAGTGTCTATTCATGGTGATGATAGAAGATATTTGAAATTAATTTGGATGACTGAGCAGTGGCAATTCAGGACATTGCCAAATGGATTAACTTCAGCTCCTAGATTATTTACTAAATTGGTAAAACCTGTGTTAGCATTGCTTAGAGCTCAGGGGCATGTGGTAATGGCCTATTTAGATGATTTCTGATTGTTGGAAAGACTCATGCTGAAACTCAATCATCAGTTTCAGTTGTTAAAATCACTTTTGAACAAATGGGATTTGTTATTCACCCAGGTAAATCTAAATTATCACTAGTCCAAATTATTGATTATCTGGAATTT
The DNA here is from genome assembly GCA_035221665.1 of Okamejei kenojei. Lineage (NCBI taxonomy): Eukaryota > Metazoa > Chordata > Chondrichthyes > Rajiformes > Rajidae > Okamejei > Okamejei kenojei. Next base: position 97,988,179 of record CM069131.1, read on the forward strand.
ACCATTAATTCCAATCACATGTTGGTAACTTTGCCCAGGGATAAATTGAATCAGTTAATTGAGGACTGTGTTAATCTCGTTGGAGAACAACGGCCTTTGATTAGACAAGTAGCCAGTTTTATTGGGAAGTTGTTGCAGCCTTTCCAGCTGTGCAGTATTGTCCTCTGCATTATCAACAATTACAACCATCAAAGGAACAGGCACTGAGAATACAAAGGGGCTATTTTTGATAGGCCTATGCAGTTGTCAGCTGGGGCGATTGCTGACATACAATGGTGGATAGTACATGTTTCAAAAAATTTAAGGAAGGTTTCGTGGAATCACCGTCACTGATATTACAGACTGATGTGAGTGCACTGGGTTGGGGTGCAACAGATATGTCTTCTAGTTGTGGAGGCAGATGGAATGTGGATGAGACATCGCTTCCTCAATTGAGAGGGATTGATTATTTAGAGTTGTTGGGCACCTGGTATGGGCTCAAAGCTTATTGTTCTACAAGGAGGGATCTGCATGTGCAGCTCAGATTGACAACACCACAGCAGTGGCATATGTAAACCACATGGGTGGAGTTAAGTCACAGTCTTGTGATAGACTGGCTAACCAGATTTGGAGCTGGTGTATTGACCAAAATATCTGGCTTTCAGCACTTTATTTGCCAGGAAGAGGTCACGTCAGTTAATGACAACATTGAATGGATGTTAAATCAGGATGTGTTTAACCAAATGATTGATCAGTATGCATTGCCAGATATTGACTTGTTTGCATCTCGATTAAATCATCAGTTACCTAGATATGTTTCATGGTAACCAGATACTGGGGCAGTAGCAGTGGATGCATTTTCGCTGCATTGGGGGAGGAATGTTTGTGTATGTATTTCCTTCATTCTGTCTCAATCAGCAGATGTTTGCAAAAGATCAAGGAGGACTCCGCTTCAGGGGTATTGGTAGTGCCAGAATTGGCCTACACGAGCATGGTTTCCCGTTGTATTACAAATGGCTAGGGAGCCTTACATGCTTATGCCCAAGAATAAAATCTACTGGTAAATCCAGTCACTGGGGATCAACATCCTTTATAGGATCATATTGATCTGTTAATTTGCAGATTTTTAAGGAGGCCATACCTGGGGAGAGGACTGTCTCATCGGACGGTGGATGTTCTCACGTCGGCCTGCAGGGATAAGTACACAGCAGCAATATATCACCTATATAAGGAAGTGGGAGCAATTCTGCCTACAGCAGGATATTGTATATCACACGGCAGGGATCACGGATGTATTGGAGTTTGTCAACTCTTTATTTTGACCAAAAATTAAGTTACAGTGCAATTAATTCAGCCAGAAGTGCTCTGTCTTCTTATTTACCTAGGAATGCAGAATTGCATACAGTAGGGACACATCCGTTAGTTCACGATTCATGAAGGGAGTTTTCAATTCTAATCCTCCTAAACTCAGGTATGCCGGTATTTGCAATGTGAGTGAGGTTTTTATGCTTCTTCGCTAGTGGGCTCCGGTTACAAGCCTATCTATAGCCAAATTAACTATGAAGGTGGTCATGCTTCTGGTGTTGGTTTCAGCCCAACGTGTACAAACATTGCAAAAGCTACTGCTAGATAGAATGCATGTGTCGGCTGATGCCATTATATTTTATGTCTATGATTTGCTTAAACATAATAAAAGAGGCATGACAGGATGTAAGATGGTGTTTTCAGCATACCCCGCAGATGATCGCTTCTGTATAGTCTCACATTTATCTCTTTACATTGAGATTACTAAACCTCTGAGAGGAACAGAGTTGGCTTTGTTTATTAGTCACAAAAAACCACACAGTAAGGTGTCGGTGCAAACGATTTCAAGGTCCTCGCGGCCGCAGGATGGTCCAGTGAGCTAACTTTTCAGAGGTTTTGTCACAAGCCGATTTCAAGGCTCGGGGTGTTTGCTGATTCTGGTGTCAGTACTGTTACATTTTTCCCCTGAGTTAGAGGGGTTTGTTATGATTTGTTTGTAAATAAACTGTTATTTCATTTAACAAATGTATTACTGATGCATGATTGATTGTTAACAACTTTTGAGTCAATCCAGGCAGTGTGAACGTCGGATTTGAGTCTGCGGCGTGAATTCACAGTGCTTTGAAGTCTTCACGTAGTCACTCACGTGACTCCGAAGTAAAATAGTAAGATTAAACGAGAACTTACCAGTTTGAAGTTTGATCTTTATTTTATGAGGAGTCGAGTTGAGGGACTACGTGCCCTCCGCTCCCACCCTCATAGATCTCATCTGGTAGTTCTAGTTTTATCATCTTACCGTTATACTTCGGTCATTGTTAACTGTGAATTCATTCCGCTGCTTTGAAGATTGACGCACCAACGGCTGTACGGGCTTCTATTCACGTAGTCCTCAACTCGACTCCTCATAAAATAAAGATCAAACTTCAAGCTGGTAAGTTCTCGATTAATCTTACTATTCTTCTATACTAAAGGCTGTCATGCTCATTCTGCACGATTACTCTTGATCGGACAACTCCCATCCCAACCCCTCCTCCTCATATATCTCCATCTCTCGAAACTTCCAGGAGTCAATCAAGTAAACATTTCACTGTATTCCTTCAATTAAGTATATCGGAAGGGAGATCAGATATGTATACATTTGTTCAAATATTGCCTCACCAGGACCTATGTAATTATATTAATATAACTTTTTTTTCCTGCATTCAAATTCACTCACAGTATAGACCAACAATGTTTTCCAGTGATTCATGTGCAATACAGACATGTTCCATTGTACACCACCATATTTTAACCGCCAACAATATAAAAAATTGCCCAATTTTTCTTTTCTTTTTCTGCTGAGATGGATGACCTCGCATTTTTGTACATTGTATTGCAATTCCTCCCCATTATTAAGCTCACCCATTTCCTTCTAAAACCTTTGAATCATTCTTGCAATTCAGACTGTCCTCACAGGTTATGTGATGGTCTTCTCAATAAAATGATCAATATAGATTATAAATGATTGTTGCCAATGCATTTTGTAATCTAACTTTGATTTCTAACTTTGTAAGTGCCCCTTATGGGCAACTATTTGCATACTTCAGCACACTATGCAAGCAAAGAATTTCACTGTGACTTGTCACATGCGATAATAAAGTATTCAATTCAAAAAGCACCCTGCTTTTCCAGTCTCCCAAACCAAAAATGACATATTCAATCCTACTTTCTGTTTTCTGATCATTAATCAATAATAAACTCAAAGCAATATAATACTACCAAACTTGCTATGCTCTTATTTTTTATTTTATTGTTCTTTTATTGTTACTTTTGCACATATAATGCCAATGTTGCAGTTATTAAATTCCAAAGTCCAATGTACGTATGTGTGGTCATTCCTATGAATAGCAGAAGTAGTTGTCCATCTTTCCACTTTGGACAAAATCGACTTCTGGATGTAGGTAAGAATGGAACCTGTCTGATGCCTGAGGATGTCCTGCATCCGTTTTAATTTTCATCAATCTCTCTTGTACTTTTGTTTAAAGCAGTAATTCCTTCACTTTCTCATCCTCCCTTGACCTTTGGTGGTCTAGTATATCCTCACACCCTTGCATTAGTCTGTTCGAACTTCTACCTTCCGACAGACATGGCTGCTCAGAACCGGCCCTGCTGAGTGCCCCCCCCCCCCCCCCCCCCCCCCCCCCCCCCCCCCCCCCCCCCCCCCCCCCCCCCCCCCCCCCCCCCCCCCCCCCCCCCCCCCCCCCCCGCGTGAACTGTCTCCCTCGGATTGACCTGGCACAGACCTATTTGCACTTTATACTGTTTTACTGTTTCATTTAAATCTTTCCCTGGGTGTCTAAATCTTTAGTTAATTAAGTTATTACATCGGATGGAAGCTGCATACCAAATCTCGTTGTACCTCTGTGCAATGACAATAACATATATTATTATTATTATTATTATTATTATTATTATTATTATTATTATTATTATTATTATTATTATTTGGTGTTTTTTTTTGTATCTTCTTCATTCATAGGTTTAAGGTGAGAGGGGAAAGATTTAATTGGAATCTGAGGGGGAACATTTTAACACCGTGGGTGGTGGGTATACGGAACAAGCTGCCAGAGGAGGTAGTTGATGAAGTTACCATAACAACATTTAAAGGGAATATGGACAGGCACATGGATAGGAAAGGTTTATAGGGATTCGGGCAAAACACAGAGAGGTGAGATTAGTATAGATGGGGTATCTTGATCGGTGTGGGCAAGTTGGGCCGAAGGGCTTGATACCATGCTGTATCTCTATTTCTGTAGAACATGTAAAGATGATGTTTCAGGTTGGGACCATTCTTCAGTTTGACTTTAAGAATGTTTAGTAAAGAAAGAGGACTTTTTTTAATGCCTACCCCCACTCCCCCTCCATGTTCTTATACATGGATTCCTCATCCATGTCTCCTCTGTGTTCCATATTACTGCTCCCACTCTCCTTCCCCCCATATGGAACAAGCACAAAGTTCCACATGTCCTCACATTTAACCCCACCAGCCCCTGCATCCAACACATCATTCTCTGACATTTCGGCCACATTCATTCAGATCCCACCACCAGTCACATTTTGCCATCTTTACTCCGCTTTATTCAGAGACTGCTCCTGATGCAACCCTTTGGTTCATTCATCCCTTCCCATCTAACCTACCTCTCCCCAGGTACTTTCCCCTGTAGACGTAGGGGATAAAACATCTGTTCCTATACCTCCATCTCACATCCTTCCAGGGACACCAGCAGTCCTTCTAGGTGTTCACCTGTGCCTCATCAAACCTCATGTACTGCATCCGGTGTTCCCGATGTGGCCTCCTTTACATCGGTGGGGCCAAACGACCGTTTCACCGAACACTTACACTTGGTCAGCCAAGGTGTACTGGATCTCTCAGTTGCTAACCATTTTTACTTCCTTTCCTATTAACTTACAGAACTTTCTATCTTGGGGCTCATCCAATGCCAGAGTGAGGTCATATACAAACTGAGGGAATAACACATCATATTCTGCTGGGGAGGTATACAACCCAATGGTATGAACAATGAATTTTTCAATTTTACATAACTAATCTACAAATACCGGCCCATTCTTCACCATTTTCCCTCTCTTCTCCTCCCTGTGCCTAACCTGTACACTCTCTTTCCCTTCCCTGCACCTGTATTCCTTCTTCTGGCTTCACAATTTACACTTCGTCTACCTTATCTCACACTTTTTGTCTTTTCATCTTTGGCCTTTGTCCTATCATTAGCCTATAAATAACCCCTTCACCTGTATCCACCTATCACTTACCAGAATTGTCCTGTCCCGTCTCCCTTCCAGCTTTCTCCCCAACCCCCTCCAGCACAATCAGTCTGAAGAAAGGTTCAAAGGTTCAAAGGTTCAAAGGTCTGTTGATTGTTACGTGTGCCAATTAAAGTACAGTGAAACTCAATTACCATACAGCCATACTAAAAAAAAGCAACACGACACACAACTAAATAAAAGTTAACATAAACATCCACCACCGCGGATTCCCCACATTCCTCACTGTGATGAAAGGCAATAAAGTGTAATCCTCCTCTCTCTTTATTCTCCCGCGGTTGGGGCGATCGAAGCTCCCGTGTCGGGGTGATCGAAGCTCCCATGATCGGGGCGGTCGAAGCTCCTGCAGTTGGAGCTCCTGAAATCAGTCCCTAACCAGGGAATGTGAGCTCCACGATGTTAAAGTCCGCAGGCTCCCGTGGTTGGAGCCCCGAGGTCAGTCCTCGACAGGGACCGCCAGCTCCATGATGTTACGTCACAGTCACCTGCGAATGGAGCACCCAAAGTCGGTCCCCAGCAAGAGGCCGCCAGCTCCTCGATGTTAAGTCGTAGTGCGGACGGAGATACGGTATGGAAAAAAATTACATCTCCGTTGACGTAAGAGATTTTAAAAGGTTTTCCCCAACCCACCACCCCCCACATAAAACAATGCTAAAGAACACTAAAACATACATTTAACACATAGTAAAAAACAACAAAGAAGGAAAGGACGAGACAGACTGTTGCCAAGGCAGCCTTTGCAGCGCCACCCTGTAGATGAGACAATAGACAATAGACAATATGTGCAGGTGTAGGCCATTCGGCCCATTGAGCCAGCACCGCCATTCACTGTGATCATGGCTGATCATCCACAATCAGTATCCCGTTTCTGCCTTCTCCTCATATCCCCTAACTCCACTATCTTTAAAAGCTCTCTCTAAACCCGACCCAAAACTTTACTTATCCATTAATAATTTACTTATTACTAATTCTCCAGAGATGCTGCCTGACCTGTTGAGTTACTCTTGCACATTTTGTCAGTTTATAAATTACCCTAAGATTATTGTATTCCACCAGTTTGAAGCATCTTTATTTTCTTGATTCATATTGTTTCTCATATGGCAACAATAATTTGATGATCTATAAATAATTCCACGCAATGTTTTCTGGTCTTCACTCATTCTTAGCTCCACACAAACTGATTCTAAATCTACATTATGATTGCCAAGTGAAGACAATTTCTTGCTCCTAGATCGACTCAAAACACTGGAGTAACTCAGCGAAACAGGCAGCATCTCTGGAGATAAGGAATGGGTGACGTTTTGGCTCCAGACTCTTCTTCAGGATGACCCCTGAAGAAGTTTCTCAACCCAAAACGTCACCCATTCCTCTCTCCAGAGATGCTGCATGTCCCGTTGAGTTACTCCAGCATTTGGTGTCGATCTTCGGTTTAAACCAGCAACTGCAGTTCCTTCCTGCACATTTCTTGCTCCTATATTGATCTCATATCGAATTAATAGACTACCCATCTACTTACTTCCCTTAATGTTGATTATTTTTGAACATTCAACACCCTGCTTTGCATCATCCTGTAGTCATGTTAATGACAATTAGATTACGTTTGGTTATTTATAGGTACTATTAGTTCACCTCCCTTGTTATAAATGTTGCATGTACTTAGATATAGTAGCTTTAGTCCTTTTGACAAATTTTCTATACCTGGATAAAGAGGCAAGAATAAAGCTTATAGACAAAGTAAGCCTGGAGTTTACTTAAACTACACTTTCACTGGTAGTCAGGGCTTTGTCTATTTTTTTATAACTGACAGATTCAAAATAATTGGCTGTCATGTATTGAAGAGAACAAATCAGTATTTCCTTCCCTTGAGCTTACCACTTGAGAGCCAGTTAGAAGTGACCTTGTAACATATCTAAATAAGCTTGGTACAGGGATATGAATGGCAATCATTTTATTTATCGAGTTTTGTACAATAAATGGATTGAAAGTGCGCTGTTAAAATAAGACAAAAAAATTTTTTTTTTTTTCTCGTCGTTACATGGTGAATGTGGCTGTATTTCCAATTTATAGACAAGGACACAACCTTATTAAGTTGTAGTTATTTTAATGTAATCACATAGTGCATATTTTCATAATTTTGTATTATTTAACAAAATTGCATTGCCCCTTCAGAGGAAAGCAAAACTATATGATTATAAAACTCTGAGCTTGGATGTGGATGTATTTATTTGTGTGTGTGTGTGTGTGTGTGTGTGTGTGTGTGTGTGTGTGTGTGTGTGTGTGTGTGTGTGTGTGTGTGTGTGTGTGTGTGTGTGTGTGTGTGTGTGTGTGTGTGTGTGTGTGTGTGTGTGTGTGTGTGTGTGTGTGTGTGTGTGTGTGTGTGTGTGTGTGTGTGTGTGTATTTGTTCATCTGTGCTTCACATCTCCTCGAAAACTCGACGCACTAACGGTGACATTTTTAAATATTCCAATAGAGATTTACGCCATCATGTCAAAAATTGATGCATTATTTCCCAAGTTATTTATGAAAATGTTCAAAAATTTCAAATAACTTGGTAAATAAATGAGATGATCTCGCTGATGATGTCACAATGGCTCTGCCTGCCTCTGCTCAAGTGGTCACAATGGATCTGCTTGCCAGCCTCTGCTCACGCTGTGAGTGATGTCACTCCTATTCTGTCTTCTGTACTTGGCTTCTTAACTTTCACTTCTTTAAATTTGTCACTTAGCATTTTAAACTGCTGTTCAGGTCATGTTGCACGCTCCGCTGGGCTCCTTGAAGTTCTAGAACATTGCGGCGGCAGCCGTTATCTCCACGCGGGCGCGTGTGAGGGTGTGGGACAGCGCGATGGGAAGTTGATTGTGGTGGACATTACTCCCTCTATCTAGTTCTCCTACTCCCTCTATCGATTGCAGGAACTCGTGGAATCATGACACATTTGCTCGCTGGTGATCTTGATCACACCTGGCCATCATGGGGAATGACCTCCGCCTACCCTGCCCGATCACATGTCACACGGGTGCATAAGCTTCCCTTTTCGAAAGCCTTGATCGGCCGGCCCTCCGCTGCTTTTGACCATCCTCAGATCACTCCGGGCCTCGCTCAGGTCTGTGCCGGCCGCAGCCTAGCTTGGGCCTGGCGCCTAGTGGAGAGTCTGTTGCTCTACAATCTGGGTATGTACTGTCTCTACCCCCTCCCCCTCCCTCTCTATCCCTTCCCAGGGGCAAAGAAAAAGAGAGAGGGAGGGGGGAAGGGAGGAGGGAGAGGGACTGGGTGGAGGAATGGTGGGAGAGGGGGTGGAGGGTGAGGGTTGGAGGGTGGGGATGGGGAGGGGGGGAAGGAGAGAGGGGGAGATTGGGAGGAGGGGAGGCGGGGAGGGGGAGAGGAGAGGGGGAGTAGATGGGGAGAGAGGGAGGAGGAGACGAGGGGGAGGAGAGGGGGGAGGCAGGCTTCCCTCGGGTACACAACCACCCACAGCCTCGCTCAGGCCTGGCGCCCGGTGGGGAGCCTGCTGCTCTACTGCCTGTGTAGGTGCTGCCTCTACTCCCTCACTCTGTGTCCCATCCCTTTCCGCACCTGCCTCCCTCTCTTCCCCCTTCATCTCTGACCCCCCCCTTTCCTCTCTGCCACTCCCTCCCTCTCTGCCCCCCCCTCCCTCTCTGCCCCCCTTCCTCTCTAGGCAGTGGTGAATATTGGGGCCTATGGGTGAGTGGTGGAATATTGAGTTATGGAACCAGCCCTCCCTGCAACGCTGCGTGCCTCCTCCACCCCTCAATCTCTACCCCCCTACCTCTCCCTCTCTACCTCCCTTCCCTCCCCTTCCCTCTCCACCCACCCCTCTCTAGCCGCACTTGCGCAGTTGGGGGCTATGCGTGAGTGGATAGGGCAGGGGATGGGGTAAAAGGAGCAAATGAATAATATTTATATAATATCAAGGGGGGGGGGGGTTAGTGTGTGTGTGTGTGGGGGCTGGTTAGTGATTGTGGGGGTGGTTAGTGTGTGTGCATGATGCTGCAGGTGGCCCACCATCCACCGCAACCGCACGTTGAGGGGGCTGGACCCAACAGGTACCCCTTTGTCTAGTTACATTTAAAGCTAAAAAAAAACAAGATCTGTAATGCTGGATAAAATATATGTACAGTCACTTAGCAGAACTTTAAATGGCTGAAATATTAACCTCAAGCATTAATTATTATAGTAAAAATGTGAATATAAATCAATTGTCCACACGGTTTTGAAGGAGAAATTACACTATTGCAATTAAAATTAGTTATTAAAACACTTCAGAGCAATGATCTAAATTCTAATTTATTTGTTGTTCAAAAGCTGTCGAATCCTAAATTGTGGCCTGAGGTGGAATTTGTGAATTGAGTTTTTTTCCATTATTCTATTTAGTCTGAACCTATGACTGAAGAAGTTTGCAGAATAACACGGACATAAATCCTTTACTGCCTCCGTCTTGACATGGTTTTCATTGTTCTACCTCACTGGGATCAGCCGTAGCAGCTACTTTACCCCTTGGATTTTCTGAATGAGATTAATAGGGTGAAAGGGGGCAGAAATGCGTATGTTTGGTGGAGAAAAAATAGTGACATTTAAGAAAATAATTAACCCATTTGATGAAATGTCATTGACCTGAAATCTATATTACTAAAAGTCTGATCTTGAACACTTCCTGTTGTTCTGTATATTGATTTTAGAATAAATGCTGCCACTTATGGCTGTGGTATTTGGCCATCTTACGCAGAGTTCCTCTCTGCTGCGCAGGACAAGAGGATTTTTCCCATCGATGAAAAAAAAAGACATTCAAGTTTTAAAAATGTTTAGATTCTCTCTGCTGCCCCTGCTGGTGGGAGGGGGAAGGGACTATAAAACCCAGAAGTGTTGAGTGCCTCAGTCAGTCTCTGCAAGTTGGAGGAAGTGAGAGGGCCATGTCTCTCTGAGCTGTGAATAACACAAAACACATGTCTACTCAACTGTGCCCTTTATGTGGTTTTAAAATGCTTTTAGTTCTAAAATGATTGCAAAAATAGTATTTTGGTTCTAAAATGCTTGCAGAAAGTGTATTTTTTGGTTCTAAAATGTTTGCAAAAAGTGTCTTTCGGTTTTAAAAATGCTTGCAGAAAGTGTCTTTTGTTTCTAAAATGCTTGCAGAAAGTGTATTTTTTGGTTCTAAAATGTTTGCAAAAAGTGTCTTTCGGTTCTAAAATGCTTGCAGAAAGTATCTTTTGGTTCTAAAGTGCTTGCAGAAAGTGTATTTTGGTTCGAACATGCTTGCAGAAAGTGTCTTTTGGTTCTAAAATGCTTGTAGAAAATGTCTTTTGGTTCTAAAATACTTACAGAAAGTGTCATTTTTGGTTGTAAAATGCTTGCAAAAAGTGTATTTTTTGGTTGCAAAATGCAAAAAGCGTCTTTTGTTTGTAAAATGCTTGCAGAAAGTGTCTATTGGTTCAACGATGCTTGCAGAAAGTGTCTTTTGGTCCTAAAATGCTTGCAGAAAATGTCTTTTGGTTCTAAAATGCTTCCAAAAGTGTATTTTGGTTCTAAAATGCTTGCAGAAAGTGTCTTTTTTGGTTCTAAAATGCTTGCAGAAAGTGGCTTGTTTGGTTCTAAAATGCTTGCAGAAAGTGTCTTTTGGTTCTAAAATGCTTGCAGAAAGTGTCTTTTGGTTCTAAAATGCTTGCAGAAAGTGTCTTTTGGTTCTAAAATGCTTGCAACAGTTTTCGGAAGTGTGTGATCAACAAATAACAAATAGTTCAAATAATATTTCGTAGTTCAGAGCTTATTCGTTATGCTTAATAGCCTGATGGCTATCAGGAAGAAGCTGTTCCTCAATGTGGATGTTACAGTTTTCATGTTACAAAAGTCGGACGTGACTCCAGAAGTCGAGCATGTCAGTCAGTACACAAGCCATGAGTGAGTCCAGAGGCTGTGAGTCAGTCAGTCAGTCCACAAGCCGTGAGTGAGTCCAGAGGCTGTGAGTCAGTCAGTCCAGAGGCCATGAGTGAGGCAGTCAGTCAGACCAGTGGCCATGAGTTAATCCCAAGGCAGTGAGTGAGTCCAGAGGCCATGAGTAGGTTGTTCACCGCCAACCACCCCACCCCCCCAGCCCACTGACATCCCCACCTCAAGATGCTGCCCTCTGCCTGGCTATAGGACACTCCCCTTCCTGCCACCTACTGAAGCCTCCCTCATCCCCTGCTGCAGGACACTCCTCCCTCAACAGCCCATGAGAGCCCCCGCCTGAAGCTGTCCCCCTCCCTCAGCTGCAGGACGTTTGCCATTCCCCCACCCCACCCCAATATTGCGTTCGGTGACCAGCCCTCCCGTGTGATGCTGCGACCCAATGGGTCCTACTTTGTCTTGTATTAATTACTTCTCTCTACACAGATGCTGCCTCAACTGCTGAGTATTCACAGCATACTCTGCTTTATTTCAGATTCTCTGAATCTGCCATGTTTTTTATACCACTGCCACTCCCTCTTCTACCCTCTCCTGTCGGGCACAAGGTATCGAAGTGCGAAAACACACACCTTCAGATTCAGGGACAATTTCTTCCCAGCTGTTAGCAGGCAACTGAACCATCCTACCAACAACTAGAAAGCAGTCCTGAGCTACTATCTACCTCATTGTATACCCTCAGACTATCTTTGATGGGAGATTACTGGACCTTATCTTGCACTAAGTGTCATTCACGTTATTTCATGTATCTGTATATCATGTACACTGTGGATGGCTTGATTGTAATCATGTATTGTCTTTTTGCTGACTGGTTAGCATGCAACAAAAACTTTTCACTGCACCTCGGTACACATGACAACGAACTAAACTAAAGTAAACTAATAATTGTCAAAAGTAGAGGAATGGACCCATGCCCACCAGGATCTAGAACAGGAATGCAAGGTGGAATACCAACTGGAAGCTATTGACTTGATGAGATTTTGGGCCAGATTCTAGAGATCTGGCTCATTTTCTCATTAAATTCTGGCCTTTGTAGTATGATTGCAATATACAATAAAATTCACTATTTGAATGTTCAGAAATCCTGATGGCCTCTTGCTTACTGAGTGCTGATCCTTGAACTTCTGTTATATACCATTTCCCATGCTCCCTCCAAATGCTGGGACCAGGGATTAACTTTACTGTACCATTCTACTGTTTTTTTTTAAATTTGCTGTTTTTTTCCCTTTTTCTTCCCTCCCACAATATGTAATATGTGAATATGTGATTCTGTTCCATTCTGTTTGTAGTTTGTTTGTTTGTTTGTTTGTTTTTTTGCACAAAGTCCGCAAGCATTGCCACTTTTCATTTCACTGCACATCTTGTATGTGTATGTGACTTGACTTGACTTGAAATGCACGGGTCTGTTTCCCACGCTCACTTTAAACACATGGAGCCCCAGTTCCTGGCCTCATTTGAAGCTCATTCATTCTGTTTAATCTGCTTCCCTTAACCTTACCAGGTTTATTATACCACTGTGTAACATAAAAAAACAAAAACAAATTAAAAGCATGTTGTATTATTAATCAGTATAACTTTCCTTAATCTGGAAAAATTGCCTGTCCAGCATTACCAGGTTGCCATTTGTGCTGGATTAACAGCTCTACTGTACTGTCATTGGTAATAAATAATTTTAGAACATAGGATGGGCTATAGTGGAAGGAAATCTTCCATTTGAAGATGTTTTGAAATAGTGAACATGTCTCTGCATGTAACGATCTAGAACATTTTTCTTTTTACAATGAAGAATTGCAATTGTGAAATAAGGAGACTCAGTCAGAGAACAAAGATACAAATGATATTATTGCAGAAGATTAAAAATGAAAAATGAATCATCCAATTTCTTATGTGTTACTATGACAGCAAAGTGCTTGCTTATTAGAATTTCATCTGTGGTGAAGAGATAGTCTGTACCTGCGTATAATTATGAACATGCTCGCGAGATAGCACAGTCTAAAATGTAGTTTATAAAAGGCAAAGGGCTTTCACATGGATGGAGAAAATGGTTGATGTCATTTAACTGCTTGTAACTGCATTAAGAATTTATTGTAAAATCTGTGAACTAACTAAGCTGACAGAATCACTAAAAATGATCAAAAATTACATCTGATGTCTTATAGATTAGAAGCCTTTTACCCCTCAGTCCATCATCAATGTACAAACAGAAACTATCCGAATAATACTCTAAGGAGGCACAACCTGACCTTAAATAAACAACACTGGTACTTATGAGATCTGAAGCAATAAAAACAACAGAGCAAAATCCCAGGCAAGAAGCAAAAGTGAATCATTTAGACACAGCATTCATAAATACATTTTAAAGAGAGTGTTGAAGAAATAATCTGAAATGTGACCTTTGAGGAAATGAGAGACAAAAAAATTGTGTGAGAATGCAGCAGCATTTCAGACGTTCTGCAGTTAAGAAAAAATGCAGGGAAGAAATCTGTCCTCAATCAGTATCAGATGTGTAAATAAAAATCAGAAAAAGAACTTCAGATGCTGGAAAGCTAAATTCAAAGCAGAACATGTTGGAAAGAGCAGCTCGGGCCTCGTGTGGGAGGAGAAATAGAGTTAACATTTCAAGTTAAATACCTTTCCTCGAGATTTAACGATGTATTGAACTCAGCTTCTGAAGTTCATTATCACTGACCACAATATGTGGTTGCTGATGCTACCGTTCAAGATTAATTTTTTTCAAACATTTAGTTTATTTATACATTTAATATAATGACATACTTTATCAATGTGGTATCAAACTTTCCAGAAAAATATTAAAGAACCAGATAGGATTTTACAACATTTCATAGTTCTATGATCATCATTGCTGATACCAGAATTTTGGACTTGATTTCTTAAAATAGTTAATTGAATTTAATTACCTTATCTGTCATGAAGGAATTTGAACTCCAGATCATTAGTCCAAGACAAATATTGAATAGTATGAATTGCAATGAGATATGTAGGCGAAAATCAATGAAACCAAATGGAGGACAGTTAATTTTATTATTACAGTAACTGCAGATGCTTCTATGCAGGTTTATATCAAAGATAGACGCAAAATATTGGAGCAACTCAACAGGTCAGGCAGCATCTCTGCAGAAAATTAATCAGTGACGTCTCGGGTCGGGAAGGATTCCTCCTCAGACGGACTGCAACGGGGCGGCAGAGAAAGAAACTGGAAGCGAGAAGGGACCGGACAAATCACAGTCGGCAACAAATTACCTCATATGAGGGAAAACCCTGATAGGCAGATTGCTGGATAAGGGCTTACAATTGCTACTATCTCTAGCCTTTGTCTAACAATCTGCCTATCATGGAATCTCCTTGCCTGAGGTAATCTGTTGCTGGCTGTGATTTGTCCAGGCATTTCTTGCTTTCAGTTTTTTTTCTGCTGCCCTCTGCAGTCAGTCTGATGAAGGGTCCCAACCCAAAATATCACAGATCCATTTTCTCCAGAGATGCAAATTTTATGTCTGAGAATCATGCTAAATTCAATATGAGTTTCTAAAAACACTTAAGCAATGGAACACCAAAACTGAACAAGGAAGTGGGCGAGTTGTGGTGGGAGTTCAGAATCTACATTACCACACAAAGTAACAGCTGAAACCTTACATTTTCATACTGTAGCTTCTGCCACTGAATGTTCCCTTCACTGAAAACAAAACCTATCAACCAGGCAGAGTTACAGGCAAGTAATTTGCCATGAACAAAAGTTCATAAAGTTCAAATTCTCCTGAAAGTGAAGAAACTGTGATATTCCATTTCCCTACTAGTCCATCCTGGCCTTGTCTGAATTGTGACCTGGGTCAGTTGGAGTAAGGTTACAAACCATGTTACAACAATAATGGAGGAATTGTGGGAGGAGCTTGTTAAGGGCCGGGTCAGCAGGCGGTAATTTACAAATTCAAGTTCAAGTTCAAGTGAGTTTATTGTCATGTGTCCCTGATAGGACAATGTAATTCTTGCTTTGCTTCGGCACACAGAACATAGTAGGCATTTACTACAAAACAGATCAGTGTGTCCATATATCATTATATAAATACATACACACATGAATAAATAAACTGATAAAGTGCAAATAACAGATAACAGATAATGGGTTATTAATGATCATAGTTTTGTCCGAGCCAGGTTTAATAGCCTGATGGCCGTGGGGAAGTTGCTATTCCTGAACCTGGTTGTTGCAGTCTTCAGGCTCCTGTGCCTTCTACCTGAAGGTAGCAGAGAGATGAATGTGTGGCCAGGATGGTGTGGGTCCTTGATGATGCTGCCAGCCTTTTTGAGGCAGCGACTGCGATAAATCCCCTCGATGGAAGGAAGGTCACAGCCGATGATGGACTGTGCAGTGTTTACTACTTTTTGAAGTCTTTTCCTCTCCAGGGTGCTCAAGTTGCCGAACCAAGCCACGATGCAACCAGTCAGCAAGCTCTCTACTGTGCACCTGTAGAAGTTAGAGAGAGTCCTCCTTGACAAACCAACTCTCCGTAATCTTCTCAGGAAGTAGATGCGCTGATGTGCTTTCTTGATAATTGCATTAGTGTTCTCGAACCAGGAAAGATCTTCAGAGGTGTGCACTCCCAGGAATTTGAAGCCCTTGATCCTTTCAACCATTGTTGACATAAACGGGACTGTGGGTCCACAATCCACAATCAGTTCTTTGGTTTTGCTGGTGCTGAGGGCAAGGTTATTGTGCTGGCACCATATGGACAGTTGCTCGATCTCTCTTCTATACTCTGACTCATCCCCATCAGTGATACGTCCCACAACAGTGGTGTCGTCAGCGAACTTGATGATGGAGTTCGCACTGTGACCGGCTGAGCAGTCATGTGTATAGAGTGAGTACATCAGGGGGCTGAGCACGCAGCCTTGAGGTGCTCCCGTGCTGATTGTTATTGAGGCTGACACATTTCCATCAATACGAACGAACTGTGGTCTGTGAATGAGGAAGTCGAGGATCCAATTACAGAGGGATGCGCAGAGACCCAGTTCTGAGAGTTTGGTAACCAGCTTGGAGGGGATGATTGTATTAAATGCCGAGCTGTAATCGATAAATAACAGCCTGACATATGAGTTTTTGTTGTCCAAGTGGTCCAGAGCGGAGTGGAGAGCCAGCGAGATCGCATCCACCGTTGATCTGTTGTGGCGGTAAGCGAACTGCAGTGGGTCCACGTTTTTGTCGAGGTAGGAGTTGATTTGCACCATGATCAACCTCTCGAAGCACTTCATCACCACAGGCGTTTGTGCCACTGGTTGATAGTCATTGAGGCACGTCACCTTATTCTTCTTGGGCACTTACACAGTTACACAACTGGAGCATAGCAAACCCCCATTGAGATATTCCAGGCCTATCCCCTGTAACTGAACATTGTAAGAAACAAAACCAGAGGGAGATAAAATTTCTGCAAATATTGAAAGATGAGAGAATCAGTGAAGCCTTACTAGCGAGAAAGTAATGACAACCAAAAGATCAGCAAAGGGTTAAATGTGTCAAGCAAATGTATTCCGCACTGTATTTAAATGCCAAACCTCTAATTGCGTTATTTCATTAGCAAATTAGTTTCGTATTCGTTTGCTGAATCTATTTCCACTACTCATAGACTTGTTAACTCTTATCATTGCTTGTAGTTGTAAGTGTTGCTTTTTTTAAATTAGTATTCTTGAATGTTGCTTGTGGACTAACTCATGGAAAGATACTTGGGTAAAGTTGCTTCAGATTTGGGTTAAATTGTTTCAATTTTTTTATTTACCATACTTGATGAATTATAGCAATAAAAAGGATACACTTTTCATGAATTGTTTTTTAAGGTGCTAATTTACCAGGAACAAACTGTTCTTTTGGAATTACTCCTTTGGAATAACATTTCCAATAATTCAATCAATTGGGTGGGAGGGTATAATTGGAGGGGGTGATGCCCCTGTCCCACTTAGGAAACCTGAACGGAAACCTCTGGAGACTTTGCGCCCCACCCAAGGTTTATGTGCGGTTCCAGGAGGTTTTTGTCAGTCTCCCTAATGGTCTAAAGTGGTTTCTGTTTTAAAAATCGGTGATTTTTTAGTCGAAGCCGGTTGCGATGCTAGTTGAAGGTGGTTGCTGGAGGACAAAAACCTCCGGGAACCGCACGGAAACCTTGGATGGGGCGCAAAGTCTCCAGACGTTCCGTTCAGGTTTCCTAAGTGGGACAGGGGCATTTAGAATCATTGATTGGTCCTTGAACATTAGAGCTGATGTTGAGTAGGTGCTAAGGCCTTAAACCCAGCAATGTAGAGCACAGGGGTGAAGGTTAGATGCTAGCTTGACTCTGAGGACACAGGCAAACATTGGGTGATCCTGAGGACCATGACCAATATTAAATGCCTCCCTGAGGATCTGGTCTCACAATACGTGGGTCTCAAGGATTAAGGTCTGACAATGAGCCCTCAGAAGGTTCCAAGGGTCTGAATCTGGTTAACCCCTTGGAACCTGCTGTTGTCTGATACAAAAGTTTGAGACTTAATTGTAATAAATCTAGGCATATTGACAGATATGGATATATAATTAACATAATTACTGTTATATCTAAGTATATACTTAATGTTGGAAACTATTTTTTATTTTGTTTTTCCTCTTTGAAGATACATTTCTAATCTTGATCTAAGAAGATATATTTCTAATATTGAAGTGCATTTTATTTTATATATATATTTTTGAACTTTTGTATCGCTCTCTCTTCCAATTAATAATAATTGGTCAAGGGGGCAGAGCAAAACATATAAAAACATCTACGGAAGTCAATAAGAATTTTTCTACCACCTGTTGGTGGTTTGTTTTTAATTATAATATCTTTATTTGTGGATCTTATAATATCACTTTTTGTTTGTTAATTATCTTTTCGCAACTCTACACTTTCTGGTCTTTTTCAAGGTTTATTCTGAAGAGGAGATGCCAACAAAACTTAATAGCTGGGGATGACCATCCTTCATCTGGAGTTATAAGGTTCTTGGTTGCACCATATGAAGTAAAGGTATTAACATGATCCATAATGTAAGATGATAAACAAAAGAAAACTGGAGGAATCACATTTTGTAGTTGGAATATAAGGGGCGCTAATGAACCAATTAAAAGGGGTAAGATTAAAGTCTTAAAAGCTTTAAACAGTGATATCATTTTTTTACAAGAGATGCATCTGAAATATCAAACACAGATAAGACTGAAGGCAAATTGGATTGGGCAAACGTACTACTCTTCATTTATTTCTAAATCTAGAGGCATGGCTATTATCATTCGTAAAGATATATCATTTAAATTAAAGAATACCATAGCAGATAAAGAGGGGAGGTACGTCATAGTCACGGGAGAAATTTATTCTACTCCACTTACTTTGATAAATATTTATGCTCCTAATTTTGACAGCCCCCAATTCTTTAGTAAAATTTTGGATATAATTTCCGAACTTAACCATCAAAATGTGATAATAGGGGGAGATTTGAATTGTGTTTTAGATCCATATTTGGATAAATCAGCAAAACAAAAAAGGACTAACATAAAATCTAAAACTAGTGAACTCCTAAATACATACATGAAAAATACTAATACAACAGATGTATGGAGGATCGCTAACCCAGTAGGTAGGGAATATTCATTTTATTCAACGGTACATAAAACATATTCACGTATTGATTATTTCTTAGTGGACACAAAACTAATTCCATATACATATAATTTTAAATATCATAATAGTATTATTTCTGATCATTCCCCGTTAACTTTTTCTTTAAAATTAGGAATGCCCGATAAAAATTCATTTTGGAGGTTTAACCCCCAAATCTTAAACAACTCACAAGGTTGTACATATTTAAAAGAGCAGATGAGATTCTTCTTTGAGACAAATGATACACCAGATATTTCACCTTCCTTATTATGGGAAACAGGCATTTATTAGAGGAACTATAATCTCATATCAAGCTTTCCAAAATAAAAAGAATAATACTGAACAATTGCAGTTAGAACAAGAAATTAGACAATTAGATTTAGAAAATGCCAAAGAACCAACTATAGATAAACATAATAAGATAACAATACTAAAATATAAATTAAATAAAATTTTATCGGCCAGAATAATAAGATTATTTCACTTACAAAACAAGAAAATTTCGAATTTGGCGATAAACCTCATAAACTCCTAGCATGCCAACTGAAAAAAACGGGAAACAGAAAATATAATTACTAAAATTAAATCAGACAAAGGGGAATTACTAACACTATCTAAATATATTAATAAATGATTTGCTCAATTTTATCAAAATTAATATACATTGAAAACCTCTGCAAATAATACTCAAATTACAAATTTCTTAGACAATTGTAATCTTCCAAAATTAAATATGGTGGAACAAGAGGGATTAGGAGCTCAGATTACACTACAGGAAATAGAAGAAACAATAAGTTTGTTGAAGAATGGCAAAACGCCAGGACCAGATGGCTTTAGTAACGAATTCTATAAAAGATTCTACGAGATAATTTCTCCACGGTTGCAAGATTTATATATATATGCTTTTAAAGAAAATAAACTACCAGAAACACAAACTGAGTCAACTATTACACTTATACCAAAAAAGGATAAAGATCTAGAAGACCCAGGCTCATTTAGAGCTATTGCACTCCTAAATACAGACCAAAAAATATTAGCAAAGACCCTAGCTAGAAGATTGAGTAAATATGTTAGTAAACTAATAAACCCGGACCAAACAGGGTTTATACCAAAGAGATCCTCATTTAACAATTTGAGATGGCTGTCTAATATAATGTACTCACATAATACTGAAGAAGAACTAGCAATTATTTCAATGGATGCAGAAAAAGCTTTCGATCAAGTAGCATGGCAATATTTATTCAAAGTATTAGAAAAATTTAACATGGGAGATAATATTATTTCATGGGTAAAATTATTATATGATAAGCCGACGGCTAGAATACTGACTAATAATATATTATGCCCGAAATTCCAATTAGCAAGGGGCAATAGGCAGAGGGTGCGCATTATCACCCCTGCTATTTGCACTAGTGATAGAGCCTTTAGCTGAAAGTATAAGAAGTCATCCGAATATTCATGGATATAATACCAAACACTCAAATAATAAAATTTCATTATATGCAGACGACATATTATTATATATTACAAATTCGCAAATTGGCATACCAAATATAATAAATTTAATGGAGGAATTTGGTTCTTTTTCAGGAAATAGAATAAATTGGAACAAAAGCGAAATTATGACGATAAAACCTCAAGAGTCGACACATCTGTTGAAATTCCCTTTTAGAATTGCAACAGAAAAATTTAAGTATTTGGGCATCCAAATTACTAGGAACTATAAATCATTACTCAACACAAACCATATGCCTTTATTAACTAAATTAAATGGGTTGATTACATTTTGGAAAACACTGCCGATGTCTTTAATAGGCAGAATAAATGCGATAAAAATGATCTTCTTACCACAAATATTGTACCTATTTCAATCAATACCAATATACTTAGCTAAAATATTATTTAAAAAACTAGATTCTGATATTATAAACTTCATATGGGATTATAAATCACACAGAATTAAAAAAAAAAAAACACTAGTGTAAATCTAAAGAATCAGGGGGACTGACACTCCCTAACTTATTGTATTATTATTGGGCAGTGAATATTAAAAATATAATCTACTGTTGGACAGTTCTGTCCAATAGCTAGATTGGATAAGAATGGAGAAAGAGGATTGTTCCCCTTATAATATAGGAACGATCCTTCTTTCCCCGATAAAACTGAACAATATAATATATAAGAAGAATCCAATTATTCATAGTATAATACAAATTTAGAAACAAATAAAACTAACTTTAAAATTAAGAAAATTATCACTTCTTTCTCCAATAGCTAATAATCCCTCATTCAAACCATCCATTATTGATAAAACGTTTATCCATTGGGAAAGAATAGGAATTAAAACAATGGGAGATATGCATGCAATGGGAAATTTATTATCATTCCAACTAAAATATAATTTGAAAAGTAATCAATATGTCAAATATCTTCAAATTCAAGATTATTTGAAAAAATATATACAAGGATATCAAACTTTAACCCCAGATTTATTGGAGGAAGTAATGAATAGAAAGGCAGAATCAAGCAATTTAATATCTTACTTATATAATATAATTCTAAATATAGAAACACCAACGATAGAGGCAATTAGAAGGGACTGAGAACAAGAGTTATTAATAAAAATTCTGAACGATAGATGGGATAAAAATGTATTATATGTAAACCAAATGTTCAATGAATGTAAGACATAACCTAATTCAATTTAAAATTTTACATAGATTATATTATTCAAAAACTAGACTGAATAAAATATTTTCAAATGTTTCCCCCATCTGCGACAAATGTCTAACTCAAAATGCCACAATAGCGCATTCCTTTGTCTCTTGTACAAAACTGTATAAATTTTGGAATGAATTTTTGGGAATTTTTACAAAACTATTTAACACAAAATTGAACTCCAATACAGAACTGATTATCTTTGGATCAATGGAAGAGGGAAGCAAACTAATTATATTCCAAGAAGCTTTTCTTAATTACAGTCTAATAACAGCAAAAAAACTTATACACAAATTTTGGAAAAACGCACCCACGCCAACATTCAAAATGTGGATTTCAAGCATGTCTGAAATGCTACTTCTTGAAGAAATGAGATTCCTCCTACTAGGCAAAGTAGACCTATTCTTAAAGATTTGGTCTCCTTTTATCAACTTTTTACAAGCATATGGTGCAACATAACATAACCTTAGAAGTTAAATGGTTTAGAACCGGGTGACGGATGGGCAAAAATACGAGATAGGTAGATCTCTCCTAATCTTTCTTTTCTTTACTTTCTCCTTTTCTTTCAATCTTTTAACTTCTCATCTCTGTCCTTTATTTCTTTTGCTTTCTGTTTCTACTCGCTTGACTATCTATTCCGACACTCTTTATTTCTTTTTTCTCTCACTGTTCTTTTATTATTAAATCAAAAGTACGAAGTTGTACAAGAATGGAAATATGTATGTATGTATTAGGTACTCAAGTACCACACTATTGTACTTACTTCTAACAAAAATTAAAAAAAAAAAAATTAAAAAAAGAACTCTTCTTAACCAGGTTAGGAGGGATGTAGGCCAAATGCAGGCAGGTGGAACTAGTGTAGCTGGGACATGTTGGCTGGTTTCCACGCTGTATGGCTCTATGACTCTAAGTGGTCCTGAGATCCAAGGCTCAGCATCAAATGGGCCCTATGGTCACAAGCCTGACTTTGGGGTGCAATAGACTGCATCTTCCTCTAACTGTGAATGGTATAGTTCTAAAAGGAAACTAAGACAAATGGATTATTGATTAAGAGATGAACACTCACAACTGAAACATGACTACTAGGGCCAGAGCATCAGGTTTTGGGGCAATGGTGGTCAAACATGCTAAGGGCTTTTGCTTTCTATCTGCACATTTGGTATGACATATTTGGTCTCCTTTAAGCTACACCTCACCAGTGACCTCCTACCTCCTGTGCTGTTGACATATGTGAGGGTAAACTTATGTCTCCCCCTGCCAATGCAGTGCCCTTTGTTGGAATTCCAAAGTAAGGTATCATTAACTGTGAACATCGAGAGCTGCTAAGTGTTGTTCACTTGCTGTCACTGCAAATTTTTGGACATTAAACCACAAATTTCAAAACAAAACCGATCCAATGTTTACAAAGTTATCTTTCAGAACAAGTGCTGTGAACAAAGCCTTTCACAAGGTCACTCAAATGTCCAACTGAAAGGGTACAATTCTTGTCAATTATTCAGCTCCCTCCACTCTGCTGTCTCCTTGTTCTGCTGTTGAGTTCCAGCAAACTTTGAAAATTAATTTTAACTACCAAACCCAAGTCAGCGTCATTCTAGTTGTATCTATGATGCGTTGACATTGGAAACATTCTCCTCAGGGGCTGTTCATGCACAATCTTATGTATTTCGGTTAAAAGTGAAATTGGGGAGAATGGAGCCAGCTACCTGACATGTTATAAATTCTCCATATTTAATTCAATTACCCTTTGCTGCAAACCCCCAGCCCAAATCCATATACTCATCCAAGGTAAACTTTGGGTGGCACAGCTGGTAGAGCTGCTGGCACCAGGGACCCCAGTTCGATCCTGACCTCGGGTGCTATTTGCGGAGTTTGCATGTTCTCCCTGTGATTGCGCGAGTTCCTCCGGGTGCTCCAGTTTCCTCCCATATCCTAAAGACATGCAGGTTTATTGGTAACTTAGCCTCTGTAAATAGCCCAAACTGTGTAGGGAGTGGATGAGAAAGTGGGATATTATAGAACCTGGGAGAACGGTGGTTGGCATGGACTCAGTGGGCCGAAGGGCCTGTTTCCATGCCATATCTCTAAACTAATGTAAAAATTGGCTCTGAATATAACTTGGAGCTAGCATGCCTCAAGATTGCCGTGACTTAACTTGATGGACCAATGGGCCTATTACCTGTGACAATAATTGCCAGATGATCTGCATGCTTTCATTCTTTAACTGTGGAAGATTTTGGGCAGATGAAGCACTTATTCCAAGAGTAGATTTTGTGATTGAAATGTGGCTCAGGATATCATTCAACTGCACTGGGCTAAGTGGTTCTATTTTCTCCTAGTCGTTTAGTCATACATTGTGAAACAGGTCCTTCGGCCCATATCCCTCTAAACCTGCCCTATCCATGTACCTATCTAAATGTTTCTTAAACATTGCGATAGTACCTGCCTCAACTATCTCCTCCGACACCCACCACCATTTGTGTGGAAATGTTACCCCTCAGGTTCCTATTAAATCTTTCTACTCTCACCTTAAACCTAAGTCCTCTGGTGTTAAACCTATATCTTCTCGACCTTATGGTGGATTAACAGGCTGAGCAGAGAGTATGAGTCCAAGCTTCTTCAGACTGGTTAGAGATAACCATATAACCATATAACCATATAACAATTACAGCACGGAAACAGGCCCTCTCGGCCCTTCCAGTCCGTGCCGACCATTTGTTTTCCCCTAGTCCCATCTACCTGCACTCAGACCATACCCCTCCATTCCCTTCACGTCCATATACCTATCCACTTTACTCTTAAATGTTAAAATCGATCCTGCCTCCACCACTTCTGCTGGAAGCTCATTCCACACAGCCACCACCCTCTGAGTAAAGAAGTTCCCCCTCACATTACCCTGAAACCTCTGTCCCTTAATTCTCATGTCATGCCTTCTTGTTTGAATCTTCCCTACCCTCAATAGGAAAAACGTATCCACGCCAACTCTGTCTATCCCTTTCATCATTTTAAAGACCTCAATCAAGTCCCCCCTTAACCTTCTGCGCTCCAAAGAATAAAGACCTAACTTGTTCAACCTTTCTCTGTAACATAGTTGCTGGAACCCTGGCAACATTCTAGTAAATCTCCTTTGTACTCTCTCTATTTTGTTGACATCCTTCCTATAACTAGGCGACCAAAATTGTACACCATACTCCAGAATTGGTCTTACCAATGCCTTGTACAATTTTAACATTACTTCCCTACTCCTATATTCAATGCTCTGATTTATAAAGGCACCCTATCTACATGTGATTCCACCTTCAGGGAACTATGCACAGTTTATTCCTAGCTGTTCCACAGCATTCCTCAATTCCCTACCATTTACCATGTACGTCCTATTTTGATTTGTCCTGCCAAGATGTAGCACTTCACACTTATCAGCATTAAACTCCATCTGCCATCTTTCAGCCCACTTTTCCAAATAGCCCAAATCTCTCTGTAGACTTTGAAAATCTACTTCATTATCCACAACACCACCTATCTTAGTATCATCTGCATACTTACTTATCCAATTTTCCACCCCATCATCCAGATCATTGATGTACATGACAAACAACAGTGGACCAACACAGATCCCTGAGGCACCCCAATCCAACCTGACAAACAGTTACTCTCTATCTCCCATTCAGCCACATCCATCTTGCTTTTCCATCTTGTCAAAGGCCTTACTGAAATCCATTAGACAACATCCACTGCTTTACTCTCATCAATTTCCCTAGTTACCGCTTCAAGAAATTCAAGAAGGTTTGTCAAACATGACCTTCCAGGCACAAATCCATGTTGACTGTTCCTGATCAGACCCTGTTTATCCAGATGCTTATATATATTATCTCTATGTATCGTTTCCATTAATTTGCCCACCACTGACGTCAAACTAATAGGTCTATAATTGCTAGGTTTATTCTTTGAACCCTTTTTTAAACAATGGAACAACATGCGCAGTACGCCAATCCTCCGGCACTATTCCCGTTTCTAATGACATTTGAAATATTTCTGTCATAGCTCCTGTTAGTGCTATTTCTACACTAACTTCCCTCAATGTCCTGTAGGGTTTTCAAAAGTGTCAGTAACATAGAAACCAGGAGTGCCATTCAGCCCTTCGAGCCTGCCATTCAATATGATCATGGCTGACTCCCGTATCCACTTTTATATTTTTCAAGAGAGTTCCAGAGACTCACCAGTGAAAACACTTCCTCCTCTTTGAATCTCATAGTTTCCATATCTACTCTACTTTTTCCCCTTAACCTCACAGAGTTCAATATCCTTCTCCTTGGTGAATACCGAAGAAAATAAATTGTTCAATATCTCCCCCATCTCTTTTGGCTCTGCAGATAGCTGTCCATTCTGGTTCTCTAATGGTCCAATTTTATCCCTCGTTATCCTTTTGCTATTAATATAGCTGTAGAAACCCTTTGGGTTTACTTTCACCTTTCTTGCCAAAGCAACCTCATATCTTCTTTTAGCCTTCCTAATTTCTTTCTTAAGATTCTTTTTACATTCTTTATACTCCTCTAGAACCTCATTTACTCCATGCCTCCTATAATTATTGTAGATATCTCTCTTTTTTCGAAACAAGTGTCCAATTTCCCTTGAAAACCATGGCTCTTTCCAATTTTTACTATTTCCTTTCAACCTAACAGGGACATAAAGATTCTGTACTCTTACAATTTCCCCTTTAAATGTCTTCTATTTCTCTTCTACATCCTTCCCATGAAACAAAGTGTCCCAATTCACTCCTTTAAAATCCTTACGCATTCCCTCAAAGTTAGCCTTTCTCCAATCAAAAATCTCCACCCTAGGTCCAGTTCTGACTCTCTCCATAATTATATTGAAACTAATGGTATTGTGATCACTGGTCCCGAAGTGCTCACCAACGCATACCTCCGTCACCTGACCTGCCTCATTTCCTAACAGGAGGTCCAGCACTGCCCTTCTCTGGTCGATACCTCTATGTACTGCTGCAAAAAACTATCCTGCACACATTTTACAAACTCCAAACGATCCAGCCCATTTACAGAATGTGTTTCCCAGTCTATTTTTGGAAAATTGAAATCTCCCACAATCACTACCTTGTGCTTACTACTAATATCTGCTATCTCCTTACATATGGGACTAGGGGAAAACAAATGGTCGGCACGGACTGGAAGGGCCGAGAGGGCCTGTCTCCGTGCTGTAATTGTTATATGGTTATATGGTTATATTTGCTCTTCCAATTCACGCTCCCCATTTGGCGGTCTATAATACACCCCTAAAAGTGTTGCTACACCGTTCCCACTTCTCAGTTCCACCCAAATAGCCTCCCTAGACGAGCCCTCTAATCTATCCTGCCAAAGCACTGCTGTAATATCTTCTCTGACAAGCAATGCAACACCTCCCCCTCTGGTCCCTCCAATTCTATCACACCTGAAGCAACAAAATCCTGGAATATTTAGTTTCCAATCACAGCCCTCCTGCAACCACGTTTCACTGATTGCCACAACATCATATTTCCAGGTGTCAATCCAGGCCTCTAAGTTCGTCCACCTTACTTACAATGCTCCTAGCATTAAAATATACACATTTTAGAAACCCACCATCCCTTATTCTCTGTCTATTATCTTTTTCATCTTTCTCGCCTACATTTTGGATCCGAGTGCTTCCCTTCTCTGCCTCTTGCCCCACACCCTGACCCCTAGCCCCCTCTACCCGAGTCCCTCCCCCAGCCTTTCTAGTTTAAAGTCTCCCCAGTAGCCTTTGCAAATCTCCCTGCCAGGATATTGGTCCCCCCTCGGGCTCAAGTGCAACCCGTCCTTTGTGTACAGATCATGCCTTCCCCAAAAGAGGTCCCAGTGATCAAGAAACTTGAATCCCTGCCCACTGCACCAGTCCCTCAGCCACACATTTATCCTCCACCTCATTTCATTCCTACTATCACTGTCACGCGGCACAGGCAGTAATCCTGAAATTGTTACCCTTTTGGTCCTTCTCCTTAACTTTCCCCCCAACTCCCTAAATTCTCCCTTCATGACCTCGTCACTTTTTCTGCCTATGTCATTGGTACCTATGTGTACCACAACATCAGGCTCCTCTCCCTCCCTTATCAGAATCTTTTGGACACGTTCTGACACATGCGAGACCCTGGCACCAGGGAGGCAAACTACCATCCGGATCTCCCGACTGTGTCCACAGAATCGCCTATCCGACCCCCTAACTATAGAGTCCCCTATTACAATTGCCCTCCTCTTTTTGTTACCCTTCTGAGCATCAGGGCCGGTCTCTGTGCCGGAGGCCCGGCCGCTGTTGCTGCCCCCAGCTAGGCTGTCCCCTCCAATCGTACTCAAACCTGAGTACCTATTTTCCAGGTGGACAGTCACAGGAGTACTCTCTAGCCCCTGCCTCTGCCCCTTGCCCTTCCTAACTGTGACCCACTTGTCTGCCTCCTGTGGTTTGGGAGTGACTACCTCCCTGTAGCTCCTCTCTATGACCTCCTCACTCTCCCTGACCAGACGGAGGTCATCGAGCTGCTGCTCCAGGTTCCTAACACAGTCCTTTAGGAGCCCCATCTCAACACACCTGGCGCAGATGTGGATGTCTGGAGGGCTATCAGATTCCCTGACCTCCCACATCTGACATCCAGAATGTGATGTCCTGGCCTTCATACTGCCCCCCTTACACAGGATACAATATAAATTACACAACAAACTGCTGGGATCTGACTGCCAATCAGCTGCTTACCCTGGTCCACTTCCCACCAATCAGCGGCTTCCTCAAAAAAAAACCCACTTCTCCAAATGGAACGTTATGGATTTAGGTAAAAACAAGCCCCGCGCTTGATTTTAAACCCCCCTCCCCCTCCTCTTCCAACGGCTCCTGTGGGCCTCTGTAAAAACAAGCCTCGCGCTTGATTTTTAACCTTACCGGTCGGGTGTCGCTCCTCCCCCTCCTCCTCTTCCAACGGCTCCTGTGGGCCTCTGAAAAAACAAGCCCCGCGCTGGATTTTAAACCTTACCGGTCGGGTGTCGCTCCTCCCCCTCCTCCTCTTCCAACGGCTCCTGTGGGCCTCACAGGAAAATGAGATATATAGACAGTGATGTAGAGAGATAAAGAACACTGAATGAAAAGATATGCAAAAAAGTAATGATGATAAAGGAAATGTAGGGTGAAAATGAGAAGGTAGTACGACTTCGGTGGGGAAGGGATAGAGAGAGGGAATGCCGGGGCTACCTCAAGTGAGTGAAATAAATATTCATACCACTGGGCTGTCAGCTGCCAGAGTGAAATATCAGATGCTGTTCCTCCAATTTACATTTAACTTTACTCTGACAATGTAGTAGACCAAGGACTGAAAGGTCTGTGTGGATGGGAAAGAGAATTAAAGTGTCCAGCAACCGGGATACCAGGTAGGTTCAGGAGGGCTGAGCGAAGGTGTTCCGCAAAATGATCGCCCAGTCTGCGTTTGGTCTCGCCGATGTATAAGAGTCCACATCCTGAACAATGGATACAGTAGATGAGGTTGGAGGCAGTGCAAGTGAACCTCTGCCTAACCTGAAAGGACTGTCGGGGTCCCTGTACAAAGTCAAGGAAGGAGGTATAGCGACGGGTGTTGCATCTTCTGGGGTTGCAGGAGAAGGTACTGATGTGGATTGATGTGGATAGAGAACTGGCTGGCAAACAGGAAGCAAAGAGTAGGTGCTGGGACCCCAGCTATTTACAATATATATTTATACATTATATATTAATGATCTGGATGAGGGAATTGAAGGCAATATCTCCAAGTTTGCGGATGACACTAAGCTGGGGGGCAGTGTTAGCTGTGAGGAGGATGCTAGGAGACTGCAAGGTGTCTTGGATAGGCTGGGTGAGTGGGCAAATGTTTGGCAGATGCAGTATAATGTGGATAAATGTGAGGTTATCCACTTTGGTGGCAAAAACAGGAAAGCAGACTATTATCTAAATGGTGGTCGATTAGGAAAAGGGGAGATGCAGCGAGACCTGGGTGTCATGGTTCACCAGTCATTGAAAGTAGGCATGCAGGTGCAGCAGTCAGCGAAGAAAGCGAATGGTATGTTAGCTTTCATAGCAAAAGGATTTGAGTATAGGTGCAGGGAGGTTCTACTTCAGTTGTATAGGGTCTTGGTGAGACCACAACTGGAGTATTGCGTACAGTTCTGGTCTCCAAATCTGAGGAAGGACATTATTGCCGTAAAGGGAGTGCAGAGAAGGTTCACCAGACTGATTCCTGGGATGTCAGGACTGTCTTATGAAGAAAGACTGGATAGACTCGGTTTATACTCTCTAGAATATAGGAGATTGAGAGGGGATCTTATAGAAACTTACAAAATTCTTAAGGGGTTGGACAGGCTAGATGCAGGAAGATTGTTCCCGATGTTGGGGAAGTCCAGGACAAGGGGTCACAGCTTAAGGATATTGGGGAAATCCTTTAAGACCGAGATGAGAAATACTTTTTTCACACAGAGAGTGGTGAGTCTCTGGAACTCTCTGCCACAGAGGGTAGTTGAGGCCAGTTCATTGGCTATATTTAAGAGGGAGTTAGATGTGGCCCTTGTGGCTAAGGGGATCAGGGGGTATAGAGAGAAGGCAGGTACGGCATACTGAGTTGGATGATCAGCCATGATCATATTGAATGTCGGTGCAGGCTCGAAGGACCGAATGGCCTACTCCTGCACCTAATTTCTATGTTTCTGTGTACCTGAGGAGGTAGTGGTTTGGGTGGGAAGGGATGATTTAACCAGGGAGTTGTGGAGGGAATGGTCTCTTTGAAAGGTGGAAAGGGGTGTAGATGGGAAAATGTAGCTAGTGGTTGGATCACATTGGATGTGGCAGAAGATAACGTTAGTGGAAGTTCGCAGCTCCCACCATGTTCATCTTGTGCTTCCCAGGCTTCACTTGCACCTTGTATGACGTGTCCGTAATAAATATTTTAGGTCTGCAGAACCTATAACAACTCCCGCAGATTCTTTATCTGAGCATACTCTACCGATAGCAGAGACTGGGGTACCAGATTCTTTGACTCTATCCACTCCACCGTTTGAGGAAGGACATCCTTGTGATTGAGGCAGTGCAGCATAGGTTCGCTAGATTGATCCTTGGGATGGTGGGACTGTCATATGAGGAAAGGTTGAAAAGACTAGGCTTGTATTCACTGGAGTTTATAAGGATGAGGGGGGATCTTATGGAAACATATACAATTATAAAAGGACTGGACAAGCTAGATACAGAAAAAAAAATCCCAATGTTGGGTATGTCCAGAACCAGGGGCCACAGTTTTAGAATAAAGGGGAGGTCATTTAAGACTGAGGTGAGAAAAAATGTTTTCACCCAGAGAGTTGTGAATTTATGGAATTCCCTGCCACTGCGGGCAGTGGAGGCCAAATCACTGGATGGATTTAAGAGAGAGTTAGATAGAGCTCTAGGGGCTAGTGGAATCAAGGGATATGGGGAGAAGGCAGGCACGGGTTATTGATAGAGGACGATCAGCCACGATCACAATGAATGGCGGTGCTGGCTCGAAGGGCCAAATGGCCTCCTCCTGCACCTATTTTCTATGTTTCTATGTTTCTATGTTTCTATGTTTCTATGTTAATAGATCGTCCAGTAGAAGGAAAAGATTAGCCCTGGTATTTAAAGAAAAGGAAAGTATGATAGATATAGTGCAACAGCCAGAATATTTCTGTGAGCCACAATCTTGACAGATTATACGAGCAGTGAGAAAGAGGAACAACTTATTTGGACAGTATCGGGAATCCCCTAGCGAAATGGAAGATTCATCTGAGGGTGAGACAGTAATTGTAGGTACCGAGATAGATTTTCATGTAACTTAACGTTTACAAATTGAACAGATAAACCGTAGACAGTTCCCTGTGAGGGTAGTGCTGGGTACAGCCTTTGATTCGACCAGCTCAGTAAGTATGAACAATCACTGTGCCACAGACGTCCATACTCCGTGGAAGCCCCATGAAATAAAGGCAGTATTAAACAAAATCTCTGATAGAAAGAAAACACCTGCTGCCTTTATAGACTATTGAAGAACCACAATGTGTGATATCATGCAGATTCCCAAGCAATATGGGAGTCCATAAAACAGGTAGTTACTCCATCTGAAAATACCAAATTTCTAGTAGCCCTAGGACACCCGACAAATGGAGCTTTCATAAACATAATAGTGGATGATAGTGCAAGAGAAGAGGCTGTTTTAACAGCCCTTGCAAACACGTTTAAAAAGCCAAGTGATCTAACACGAATTCTGGAAATAAAACCAGAAAAGGGTGAAGGAGCAGATGAAATTTTAGACCATTTTTCAAAATTATACATGGACCAATCTGGTGACCAACTATCAAAATGGAATAAGTTCCCCACAATATTGTGCCATCTTATTGAATTGTCTCCCCACTGCAGTAGCAGACTCAATTAAGACTGATAACAGGGACTGGTCTGAGAACTGCACCAGTCATTTGGCCAGAGCTGTGAGGCACTATTGGTAGAATGGTAGGAAAAAGAAATATTATACTGTAACTAGAAAAGAAACTGAACGTGTGGTCAAGAATGAGGAACCAAGCTCTGGCTCAGGACCATGGAGTCCCCAAATGTTAGCGAGGAATGGAATGGGAGAAATTGGTCCCAGACTATTCAGATTACTATTACATTTAGACTTTCAATTTAGAACCCAGTACACTAGAACCAAGGGGTAAAATAAATTCAACCACATTTACCTAATCAATGTTACACTTGTGGGGGATAGAGCACTGGAGTCGAGCCTGTCCGACAAGGGTGCGTGTGAGTAATAGGGGACAAAGAAAGGATTTCCAGGATTATGAAGAAATTATGGATCCTAGATGATATAGAAATATCCAAGAACCCACGAATTATAGGAGGTCCTTCAATTCAAGAGATTACTGGGACCCAAGAGAAAGAGGGAGAGTTGGCCCGAATGCCAGGAACAAATAAGTCTCACACTGTTTACTCAAACCAACACATTCTCTTGTAAATTCCTCATTCTAAGCTTCCTCCCAGTCTAGTTTCAGTCAAAAAACACTGAATCAAGCACTTGATCAACTAATCTTTATTTTGACAAAACACAATTACAGTTCCCACCACTGTACCTAACCACCGCGTGTTCGATCCTCTTATCTGCCTGTTCAAGCCCTCTATGCCTTGCTCAAACAGAGACTTTCCAGAAGGTCACATAGTCCTAAGCGCACTCCCAGAAGATCAGCACAGGACCTTGTGACAGCGTACTTTTATAGGTCCCCGGACCTTGAGGGGCTGAACCACATGGGGGTGGTCTCTTTACAATCCAATTACAGATATCGATTAACCCCATACATAACAGACATATCCCTAACCCAGTAATGCAGTAGCTAATACATTGTATTCAAACAGGGCCTATCAGGGAACACAAACATAGCAACATTTACCCTGATCTGCAAGAAAACCAGACAAGGCTTAATACCTCATCCAATCAACATTATTTACAATTATTTACAAGGTGTATGTCTGGTTTGCAGATCTAATCCATTCTATGCATTTTGCACCTAATTGACAGGGTCTGCAGATGCTCTTATTCTTTTCCTGCAGCTTGGACCTAGGCTCTAGACAAACTGGCACCACTTTGCAGCTTGTCCCAGATCCACAGAGAGCACTTTCAAGTTGACCAAATCTCCCAACAGCCCTGAATCTTTTACCCCATTTTAGAGTCGTAGCCTCTCCAATCTAGCCGGGATTAAAACTCTCAGTCCTGACTTACCAACCTGTCCAGGAAATGTGGATGTGGAAACCCTTCTCTAGAACCCCCTCAATTTACCAGAATAAAAGAATTGTATGTACTATCATAGTAAAAACTGAAGATCACATCAAAGAAGATTGTAAACAATCTTATAACTGCCCAAGAAAACCACTTAGAGCAAAGAACATTGTAAATCAAGGAGCTTGTCACAATTGTACATAATCTTGTTATTGGAGTAAGGAGTGCCCAGCGAGAAGACTGAATATAGCAGAATGGAAGAGAAATCAAGGGGCAATAAAGAAAGTAAGAAGAGGAACGTAGAGCTGGTGTCAAAAAGAATAAGACAGAGAATTAAACTGGCACTAGAGAGATAAAAACAAAATGATTGCCCAGGAGGTATGGGAGTAGGGAAAGGAGCTATTGTACTAACTTGTTACAAAGTTGTTGTGCCTCCAGGGCAGTATCACCTACAACATACTTCTATCTGGGGTGAGAGGTAAAGAGTATGTGGACCCTTAAGAATGGGCAGAAGACACAGGTAGGATGTGTAGTTATTATCTCCATCCAGGCACCTCCGCAGAGGCAAAGACCAACCATGAAGAAGAAAAGATACGGTCCTGTCCCTTTAAGATACATCTGGGAGAGGCCAACAAATAGAAAAGGCTGCTCCTCAGTATCCCTACTCCTTTGAAATGAACATTGAGGAAGAAGAGGAAGATACATACTGTAGTGCTCAACTTTAACATCATACATTTGACAGCAGTGAAGCGAAAAGGAAAATAACAACATCCAACATTTTCTAAAGAAAGCTCCGATTTGAAGAATTGAGTTTAAATTTAAAAATAGATACTCCTCTGGGATTCGGGGGAAAATACTCATTTTGCACCTAAGTTTAGTTATTAAAAATAAATTATTTGAAAAGGACTTATGGGATATAGTGTTGAAATAATTAGGGAATTGATTTTTGATTTGGCATTCTTCTCTTGTCTCACCCATAAGAGGATAATCGAAGATAGTACGGGGCTACTTAATTGTTATCAAGAAAGGGGCAGACCCTAGAGGATATCAGAAGTTAAGACATACCCTGGAAACGTAAGGTAGTGGTATAGAATGATGAGGTAGACTCGAAATTTAGATAATGAGTTTCCTTCGGAAGGTCAATACTAACCATCCAGAAAGAGTTACTTCATATTAAAAGGAAATTAGTTATGAGAGAGAACCCCTATTGACTGAGAACCTATTCAAAATGCTAAGGAAGAGGTACTGGAGGAAAGATCTGATTGCATCAGAAGGCGGAAGAAGGGAATGGATATTGATATCAGAGTCAAGGTATTTGACCGATTGATCTAAATTTGTTGAACCCTTTATAGTAAAGCGGCTTCTATTATCAAGGTGTAAATAAATTGTCCCTAGATTTGGCATTCTTATTTGGCTTTATAATAAAATTGACAACATATGAAACTTGATTGATTAAATTTGAACAGCTGGGAATTCCACGGGAATTGGATGGAATTGTGTTATCAAGCACAAGCTGTGGAATGAGAAGGGTGAGACGGAGCCTGAAACTCAAAATATTAAATTGAAGGCTGAGACTGAATTTGGTTGAATTCAAACATTCTTCATGGTTTGCTTTAAATAAGAGTCACGCCTGTAGGGAAATCTCGACAGAACCCAGCTGATATTTATATGAGAAACCATCATCAGATATACATTAAGGAACATCATGTGATTACGGAGAGAGCTGAATAGTGTTGATCCGAGGACAGCAAAGAACATATTACAGAGCAGAATATTGATAGTGAAATAGAAAAGGGTTAGTATTGACAGAATAGGAATAGTGGAATGTATGGGAAAGCATTAGTGCAAGAATGGTAACTTGTTTTGTCCCAAGTTTTTCAGGAATTATAGGTTATAGGTTCGACTATGGAAAGGGATGAAGGACTGGGCAACAACATGGATGGAGGGAATTTGATCCCACAAAAACTCAGGAGGTGAAGACTCATCAGGCGGAAATTGTGAAGCTACGCCCACGAAAACTCAGGCAGCTTGATAAGATTCTGAGAAGAAACATCATCTTGTTCTTGTTAATAGATGTAGAATGCAATAGTCACACATATGTATATTTGATTATCTGATTATTTAGTTATCATAAATGATGGTTTATCATATATGATAAAAAAAAAGGAATGTTAATCCTAGCCATATTTGGGCAAACAGGACATTAAAATGGAATAAAGGCTTCTATGTTGCTAGGCCATTTTGTTCAAGTTAAATATGCCTTTTGCAGAACTAGGACAAACTGGTGAATGGTGCCAATTTGCCTGGAGCCTAGATAAGAGCTGCAGGGAAAGAATGGGACATCTGCAGGTTCTTACAATTGCACATTGCATGGAACTGATTGGGTCACTGCAAACCAGATATACATAGTATAAATAATGTTGCAAGATGGCCATCCTGTTAATTGATGATTGGTCGAACTGTTGAGCCTTGGAGAAACTGTCTGAATCTCAGGGCACATGTTGCGAAGTTTGTTTCCTTCCAGAAGCTCTTTTTGAATACAATGTATTAGTTATTGTATTATTGGGTTAGGGAACTGTCTATCATGTACTGTGTTAATCGATATTTGTTATTGGACTGTATAGAAACCACCCCCATGTGGTTCGGCCCCTCAAGGTTCGGGGACCTATAAAAGTTAGCTCCCACTAGGTCTGATGTCGATCTTCACGAAGAACGCTTGGGACTATGTGATCTTTTGGAGTGTCTCCGCTTACACGAGGCTAGAAGGGCTTGGCCAAGCAGATACTAGGATCGAACCCGTGGTGGTTAGGTATAGTAACTGTTGTTGTGTTATTCAAAATAAAGTTTAGTTGCGCAAGTGCTTGACAGTATTTTATTGAATGAAACTAGACTGGGGGAGCTTAGAAAGAGCTATTTACAAACCCAATTTGAAGCTTCCACTGCAACAATTTGGGAGCAACTCAATATTTGGATGCTTCAAGAAAGGCACATGAGAACTCAGATTATTGCTTTTTAAATTTAAATTGCTGATACCATATTAGTAGTAGTAGGCCCCTCTCGGTCATGACTGACCATGGGTGATGCATCCTGGTTGGACGCAAGCTTGGGCAATGTCATATGGAGGACAGGTTTTTGCCCATGCAGCAAGTCCCTCCTCTCCACGTCGCTGATCAATCCAAAGGAACAGCAGGGCCAGTTTAGTTTGACACCAGCACCATCGCAGGAGCTGCCAGAGCGAGGTTGTAGACAACGACAAACTGCCTTAGGGGCTCTTATTGTGGTTTTTCTTGAGGTACTCCTGGAGCCTTTTCCATGACTAGATATGGCCACAAGGCAGTGGAGGTTTTAAATCAGTTTTCCCTCTCCTAGATGGACTGCCTTCCCAGGCTGACGAACCCCATCTGCCCGAGACTCATGGGGTTGGGAGCGTCTCCTTCCCATGCAGGTCTATAGCACCTGGCTACTACCCACTGATACCATAGTCCTGATTAATTAAAGGGGTTTTTAGAAGCCCCACATAGAAACCATATAGAAATTCAAGAATGTAAAAGGAGTTGCTGAGACACTGTTGAGGAGCAATGGCATTATGCCGGCACAGTATGATTCTGACATCACACTGAGCATGATGTCACTGGTGATCTTATCAACGTTATTCTACCAGCAGAGCTGACAATGCAGATAATGCAGACCATTGACACATGTCCAAAGAGTAGTATTGACAAGCGGGTACCAGTAGGTCTGGATAAAAAAGTACAACTTTGTTGAAGAAAATACTTGATTACATATCAGTTTATAAGAAGAAAGTTACGAAGTGGAATTCAATATGAAGAACATCACATTAAAAATTCCACATTTAATGAAATCACTGGGTAACTCTTCCGAGCTTTGCGACCAGTCCTCGAGCAAACAAAATCCTTTCAAAATGTTGTAGAGAGAATAGTAAGATTAAATGAGAACTTACCAGTTTGAAGTTTGATCTTGATTTTATGAGGAGTTACATTGGTGATTACGTGAAGAACCCCATCTAGGCCGCATGCACATCGATCTTCAAAGCAGCGGTATAAAATCACAAATAACAATCACCGAAGTGACATAGTAAGATGCGTGACTCAAGAACTACCAGATGATCTTTATGAGAGAGGGTTGGGCATGGCGGGCACATAATCACCAACGTAACTCCTCATAAAACCAAGATCAAACTTCAAACTGGTAAGTTCTCATTTAATCTTACTATTTTACTTCGGAGTCACGTGAGTGATTCTGTGAAGACATCGAAGCTTTGTGATTTCATGCCGCAGATCGAAATCTCGGCATCTCACTGCATCGATTGACTCAGGATGTGTGAATGATCAAAATGCTTTAGCATGATATTGATTCACATGTATTAATGGTTTGCGTTAATAAAGAAATCAATAGCAACCCCTGTAACTCAGGGGAGGCTAAAGTGGATGCAAACAGAATGGGCAAAACCCCGGGTCAGAAACCGGCCTACGGAAAAATTTAAAAAAACTTGTTAGTTGACCATCCTGTGGTCGCGAGGATATGGTCAATGGGCATGTCCATTGCCCTGGCCGCTGACGTTGATGCTGACCTGGTGGAATGAGATGTAAAATTGTCAGTGTTAACCTGCATAACGCAGAACCTGCTGCAGCCACCTTGAAATAGTCTGAATCGACCTTCCTTTGTGTAGTTGTTTGTTGATTAATAGAGAATGCTGATTCCACACTTCTTAGGATTCTGGTGGCCTTGATAACATAGACGTGAGACTGTGGGGTATCCGAAAATGATCTTAAATCATGCCACCCCTGGTCTGCTCTGCTTGTGTAGACCAGAACGTAAAATGTAATTGCACCTACAGCCAATTCCAACCTATCTAGCCACAGCGTTTGCAATGTTTGCCATCGTTGTGCTGATATTCGTGTCATAACTAAGGATGTAGCTGGAACCCCTTGGTGAAGTAATGTTCACACATTTTCAATAACCAACTGCATAATCTTGTAGTGAGAGAACTTGTGTCAAGATCTTTTTAACAACTCGATATCCGGGTTGAACCCGACAGAGTTGTTCTCTTTAGTTGCAGCTGTAGTGTCTTTATAACTGAATTATTGTAAAATAACATTTAAGAATGAACTGGAAAATGTCAGTAATCTGTACCATATTAAATGTAACATTAACATTTAAACATAATCACTTCTGATCCCCTCAATAGGAATGTACTGCTTTTTTGGATGCTATCCCTGCACTCTGACGTGAGCACATTCATGGCTTGATGTGACAACCTGAGGCATAAGTCAATCCATTCAAAATGTGTTAGTCAATAATTGTTTTATTGTGCAAAGGCCAGTCTCCTGAACCACAGTTTGAACCAGCAAGCTTTTGTTTTTTGGAATAACCGTATACCGTTGTGCCATTATGCCTGATGAAGCAGGCAACATGGCTGCTTAGCCAGTCCGACAGTACGAACCCAAGCAGGGTCTTGCTGACTGTTTTAAGACCCGGCTAATGAGGCAAAAAATGGAGGAAGACATAAAAGAACATTCCTCCTTTTGTAGCGAGAATGTATTTCTCCGCACTGTTGTGCCACATATTTTTGCAATCAGTGAATAAACATGCACCAACATGTCGATATTTGATGTAGTATTGAACCATACTTTCATAATACTTTGAAATCCAATACATATTCTGTGTTGTCATCAATCTGAACTGGATAATACACCAGTGCCAAGGAGATTAGGTAATTATTACAGGATACTTTTACTTGATTGCCATGTGACTAACATATGTCAGCTTCGTAGAGCAGCAACTTGAAACTGAGCATGTAGAATATGCATATTCGCTCAATAGTCCCTTACCCATGGGGTGCATCTAGTGTATATATTTAGTTGATACAAACAATTGAAGAATTGGTAACTCATGCAAATCTCCAATACCTCCAACTAGAGATGGTATTTGGAACTTCTCACCTTAGAGTCCTTAGTATCAGTTTGTAGTAACTGAATTCGACCGATCACACTACTGGAGCGAGTTTCAAGTTCAAGTTCAAGTTCAAATGAGTTTAATTGTCATGCTCAGCAATGCTGAATACTGTTTTTTTATCATTGTGACTGAGGTAGCTTCAGCTGACAATAGCATATGGTTGTTAACAATGGTCTAATTGTCCTTTGAGAGGTTGCTACTTACACAATATCAGTTCCTTGATTTGTTCAGCTGAAACACAGCTATTATATTGCCAATTACTCTTGATGAAATAAAAGTCAGTTTTATAACAGGTTGCTATTAACTCCAATCTCTTGCCACAGGGTGGAGTCAAGGCTAATTAATAATCAAAGGTAAATCCCAATGACCAACGAAGAGTTTATTCAATTCCACAATGCTTTACTGTTATTAGTACAGTTATATTGTCTTTGATAACCTCTGTAATGGGATTTGCATAGCATGGACCTTTGACCCTTATGAATCTGTTGTTAGTCAGGAAAAATAACTTTTCATATTCGGAAACTTCATATGCTCAACACTCTCCATTCTTCATAATAACATGCCACTCGTGTCTTATTCCATGGGTGGTTTGCATGAGAACTTTTGCCCAATTTCCGAACCTTAACTTTAAAAAATAACCCTGACCATAATCCAAACTTGCTTGGAATGCTTCAACCAGATGTTTTTATCCTTTGTGTCTTGTACAAAACAAATGTAAATATTACAACTTGTGAATGGTGCACTACCCATATTTTGGAAGTGCTAGACCCATTTTGTTGAGTAGGGTTGGTAAGGTGCATGGAATTTCTGAGCTATCATGCTGCCCCCAGCTCCAGTGAACCGCTTACTGCCAATGAGCGCCTGGGTTGCGTTCTGAAACGATGACTTTTGCCTGCCGTTGGCCTAATTGATTCGTCTGCCAGGTTTTCTTCCCCTGTTGAATAAGCCTACCTGAATAACAGATTCGGCGGCTGGCTCTCACATCCCCCTGTTGGCGCTGTTCACTGCCGGCACATATGTGCTTTAGTATGTTCTATTGACTTCTTTAGAGCCCAGAGTCAGTTATACCTTGACCTTTTGCTCTTCCCTCCTCAGAGAGGGCGATTTGTAGGCAGCCCTAAACAGGTGCTGCTGCAGGCCGCAGGATACCTATACTGATACAAGCCCATTGGACCTATACCCAAATAGAATATTCTGCTGGGATGGCAAAAAACACTAAAACATACATACATTTTATTATTAAGAGAAACCCTTTGTAGCTGACTCACCTGAGTCCAAATAGGGCTGATGAGTCCAATTTTATTCCTTGCCTGGGGACCAATGTCTGTGAGCCACTGACTGCACTGTCAGCAACTCTGGCGTTATTTCCTTGCCATTCCACGGCATCCCCACAGGCTGGGAGCTGCTGACTGCACTGTTAGCGACTCTGGCGTCAATTCCTTGCTGTTCCATGGCATCCCCGCAAGGCTGGGAGCCGCTGACTGCCTTGTTAGTGGCTCCTTATCTCGCAACCCGATCTTTTTGACGGATAACCGCTTCTGCGGTCGGACTTGGTTTCCCCACAGTCCATAACCGGTACACTCGTCAGACTGTGAAACTGGCAGGAAAACCTCTGTGAAGAGAGGCTCCTGCCTGAAAAAATCCCTGGTAAGTAAAAACGAACTTACCTCTAGGTTTAACTTACCGCTGGCAGGAGCTCTGTCCTGCCAGTCTGGTGCTTGCGCCAGTGCGGCTGACGTACTGACGTGCATGCGGCCTAGACGGGGTTCTTAACGGAATCACTCACATGACTATGAAGTAAAATTGGAAAGTGTCATGGTATTGAGCTACAGATTTGCTACATTAACTGTTAAGGGATTTCAGCCTTTCATCGTTGGAGATTTTGTGAATGACTGCTTGTAGATAGTATATAGAACATAGAACATAGAGCATAGAACAGTAGTACAAGAATGGGCCCATCAACTCACAATGTTTGTGCTGAACATGATTCCAGGTTATAATGTAATAACAGTATAACTTTATGTAATTATAACGTCCGAAGAATGGATCCAACACAAAACGTCACCTATCCATGTTCTCCAGGAATGCTGTCTGACATGCTGAATTACTCCAGCATTTTGTGTCTATCAATGATGCCAAGTTTAACTGATCTCATCTCCCTGTACATGATCAATCTCCCCCTATTTCTTGTGCTTCTATATGCCTATCTAAAAGTCTCTTAAATTCCACCATCATTACTGCCTCCATTTCCACCCATGGCAATGCATTTGAGGCCCCCACAACTCATTGTGTCTAAAAAAAAAACTTGCCCCACACATCTCCATTGAACGTTTTCCCTCTTCCCTTATAGCTATGCCTTGAGCATTGGGGAAAAAAGGCTCCGACTGTCTACCCTATTTATGCCTCTCATAATTTTATATACTACTATTAAATCTCCCTTCAACCTCTGACGTTCCGAGAGACCAATCCAAGTTTATCGAACCCCTCCTTTAAGCTGAAATCCTCTAATCCAGGTAGCTTTCTGGTAGACCACATCTCGAACCTTTCCAAAGCCTCCACACCCTTCTTGTAATGGAGTGACCAGAACTGCAGGCAATACTCCAAATGTGACCTGGCCAAAGTTGTATAGAGCTGCATCATGACTTCCTAACTCTTATATTTTCTTATACTTAGTGCAGTGAAAGCAATAATTCCATACACCTTCTTTACTACCCTATCTACTTGTGTTGCCTCATTCAGTGAGCTATGAACTTGGACTCCAAGATCCCATTTGCACATCAATGCTTTAAGAATCTTGCTCTCCCCTTACATTCAACCTCCCAAAGTGCAACACCACACACTTGTTCATCAGAGTATTCACAGTATGTGAATTGTTGTATTCTGCCAAAATTCCAGTATTTTAAAATATACTCTTGTCATTTTTTTGTGTTTATTATTGGCATGTGTACTGAGGTATGATACAAAAAGCTAGACTGAAGAAGGGTCCCGACACAAAGCATCTCCTATCCATTTTCTCCAGAGATGCTGCTTCACCCGCTGAGTTACTCCAGCATTTTGTGTCTGTATTTAGTATAAACCAGCACCTGCAGTTCCTTTTTATTACAATTAAAATATTTTGTTTGCTTGGTGTACAATTAAACTCAGCCATACTATACATGAGTACAAACTGGCCATGCACGAGTACAACAGGTAGTGAGTGCAAAGAGAATAATACTAGAGTGCAGAATATTGTATTGAATCGTGCGACTGCTTGTGTTCAATCTGGAAATGACACTGTATAAAGACACAAGCAATATGACAAAAATCATTACAATGTGACAAAAAACATTATATATTCTCCCAGGCGGCAGACAAAACCACTGATTCTTCAGACACTGTTTGAAGGCATTTATTTGTGGTGTTGCAAACGATTTTGAGACTTCTGAAGATCTGGTGGGATGAGGATCGTTCATGAAGGAACGACTGATGCCTCCACTCCACTGATGCAGCATGGCCTGCTGAATATTTCTGACAGTTCCCTGCCAGTTGGAGGAAGGCGCAAGTATTATTACCCCATTGACAAGCTCAAAGCAGAAGCACTGCAGCATGGGAGACAATAGACTTGTTTATCAGTCTCTGAGATCAAACTGAGCATTTGGATTTGAAATGGGGAGACCCAGTTATGGCTGGGGCACAATCCGTGTGATTTTCAAGGAGTATCTGGGTGATGGAGAGTGATGGTACATTTGGTATCACTGCCTTATGGACCAACAAAACGTGTGTGACCAAGCTTGTGATAGTGCGTACAGGATGAAAGTTGTCTCTGCAATCAATGTCACAGAATGTTATGGTTTCAATAACGGCCACCTTCAAATGTGTTTGGAAGAAATGGATGCTGAGTACAATGATGTAATGTATCAGGTGGAAATCAGGTGATCAAAGCCAGTCCTGCCAGCCCCAGAGCTGCTGGTGAAGTTCAAAGCCTTTTGTGGTGAGAGAGACCCACCTAAAAAAATCATCTGGCTTTGTGCTCTTGCTTTCATTATTGAGCTCGCTGTCCAATTTAATGATCTGAATGTTCACCTTCTGGGAAAGGAACAATTTTGTGTCTAACCTTGCATGGAAAATCATGTCTTCTCAGAATAAAATGAAACTGTTCAGAATATAACTGCTACGAGGTGATATGTCTTTCTCCATCTCTCTTTCCTACCTGCCAGCAGGTGTTTTCTGAAAACAGTCACGACTCAGGCTTTACTTTCAACTCATGGGGAAGCTTCAGTAATCATTGGAGCAGACACGCATAAAAGTGCAGGAGAACTCTCAGGCTTACTTTCACACAACTTAGAAGTAGTGGAACTGAATCTGCAGCTTGAACTTCAACCCACATTGCTCTAAATTGCTTTGTAGTGAATATCACAACGGGAATCGGTTCCTGTTCCGTTGTTTTGATATAAACCCTTTCTAAAACTAAGGCACATTTGTCATGGTAAAGCAAACATCTGCTTGTCAACATAAATAGTTGAGAAAGGTTTAAAACTATTGGGGATTGGGGAAATGGGATCAACTTAACAAGTATTACAGTCCAATAGGTTCTTAACATAGCAGTAAGAGCATAAATAATCCATCTGGGCCATTGAGCCTGTTCCATCACTCATCAAGATCATGGCTGATCATCTACATTGGCATCATTTTCCAACACTATTCCCTTTGCTCTAGATTATTTTAAGGCCCAGAAATCAACATGTCTCTTTTGAATGAACATTGCAATGGAGCTTCCAGATAGATTCCATTTTGGGCACAATGTGACATCTGAAAGTCCAAGAAAATGCAGTATAGAATTGCGTCATTTTTATAGCTTGAGAAGTCATAGATACTGGTTTTCCGTCCATCCACAACCCTCAAAGAATAATTATCCTTAGCTACAATGTATCTTTGGGCTTATCCATGTGGAAAATCTGTTGAAACCAAGAAGAAAATTTGGACACAGGCATCAAAGCTAAAGACAAAGATTCCTTTGAAAACAAAGGCAGTTTTGACACCTATTCCTAATCAGGGATGCTTTTTCAATGTCAGAATTATAACTCCATGGTACCATCTTGTTATATTGGCCACAAAAAAAAGAAAGTTGAAAACATTAAGGTAAGAACAGACTATTTGTTTTTTGGTTATTATTAAACCAGAGTGAATTGTAAGCTTTTGATCCATATTGTTAATCCTGGCCAAATTGGAGAGGCTAGGACACTAAAATTGAGTAAAGGCCTCTGGGTTGCTAAGCCATTTGGTCAATTTAAAAGTGC
The DNA here is from genome assembly GCA_035221665.1 of Okamejei kenojei. Lineage (NCBI taxonomy): Eukaryota > Metazoa > Chordata > Chondrichthyes > Rajiformes > Rajidae > Okamejei > Okamejei kenojei. The sequence goes on from CM069131.1 coordinate 98,032,873, forward strand.
CTTCTGTACAAATGGGACAAGCTGCAGACTGGCACCAGATTGTCTAGAGCCTAGATTAGAGCTGCAGGAAGAGAATGGGAACATTTGCAGATCCTGACAATCAGGTGTAAAATGCATAGAATGGATTGGATGAATGCAAACCAGCCATACACACTGTAAATAATGTTGCAAAGCTTAACTTTGCTGGATTTTGATTGGATTAAGTATTGAGCCTTGTCTGGTTTTCTTGCATATCAAGGCACATGTTGCGATGTCCGTTTCCTTTGAAAAACACAGTTTGAATACAATGTGTTAGCCACTGTATTATTGGGTTGGGGAAATGTCTATCATGTACGGGGTTAATTGATATCAGTTATTGGATTATAAGGAGGCTACCCCCATGTGGTTCGGCCCCTCGATGTTTGGGGACCTATAAAAGTCCGCTCCCACGAGGTCCTGTGTCGATCTTCTGGGAGAACGTTTAGTCCTGCGTGACCTTCTGGAGGGATGGATCAGGCAGATATGAGGATCAAACCCACGGCGTTTAGGTACAATAGTTGGAACTGTAATTGTGTTTTGTCAAAATAAAGTTTAGATGCGCAATTGCTTGACAGTAATTTTTGACTGGAACTAGACTGGGGGAAGCTTAGAATGAGCAATTTACATTGGGGGTTCATCCGGGATCTCAACAGACCCCTAAACACAAGTTTGTGATCAAAGATGTTGAACTGTTTCGATCTCGAGTGCAGAAATTGGGCCCACTGTGCGGTTTTCGCATTGATTTTCGGCACTTAGCTAGTCGGAGAGAATCGATCATTCGCAGGCTTGGGAAAGGGTCCATTCGAGATCATTAGAACAGAGTCTAGTAAGCACGGGGGGGGGGGGGGGGGTAGTTAGCACTTCTTTGGGTTAGGGGCCAATTGGAAAGGTGCGTTCCAAAAATCAGCATCGACTGCCAGCGTGAAAGGCTGGGCGCTGAACCCCTTGTGCCCAGCAGAGAGGGGTGTCTGCGTGAAGGTATTTGAGTCGCTTCCTGGAGTGACCAACGAGGAACCTCGTAAAGGCATTGTAGATTGGCTGGGAATGCTCTAGTCCATTCGCGATTTCAATGGGCAATTTAGTTTGAATTCGAGAGCCCGCGTATGTGGAGTGGTACACACTAAAACTAGGGGTCCGAGAACGAATCTAGATTTGCAGAATCAAATTTCCAAATACAGAATTTCACATTGAAGTTCTGCCCATATGGTAGAATTCGAATTCTGTGTAGATAAAACTTTGGAGTTTGTGCATGTTCGTGATTGATTCCAAATAGCGGCTGATCAACAGTGAATAATAACCCTCTGATTGACTGTTGATTAGTACCTGATAGCGAAGAGTAACTGAGAGACGGGAACTTGATTTACTTGGTGAAAAGTGGCCAGAATGCCTAATTCTGTAGACTTTAGAGGGGAGGGATAGAGGTCCCCCTATAGAAGTCCAGTCAGCATGAGGATAGTAATATTCTGGAGGAAAAGTAGTCATTTAGGGAGTAGTACCCCTCAGCAAAGAGTACACTAGGAAGGGGGAAATCTTCGGTATCGGAGGGAGAGGTTCATTAATTGATAACAGCGTGACGCGGCATTGAGATCAAGTGTTTGTAAACTGTGCGCTAGCGTGTTAAATTGTATTGTAAATTGTAAAAATCTAGCATCGTCTTTTTGTATTGTTATTGGATCCGAATTGTGTAAATATTTTGTGTATGTAAATAGATTTAGAATGTATTAAGATTTAGAAAGTTAACATTTAGAGTGTGTTAAGTTCGCGGACCGCTATTTGTATTGCTGCTTGTATGAGTGCTTAAAGATTTTTGGGTGCTAGATATTGAAGTAAAAATGTGTTTGAATTAAATATTTATAATTGTTTAGAACATGGTATTGTTAGAATCTGAGTCGTGATGGTTCGAATAGGGTTCGTACTCTTTCGATCGCTGTGTCAGGGGAGGAGTTGTTCCACTGACCCATTGCACCACTAGGAGGATTTATTAGAGTGTGATTTATTGGATGCTTGTAGTTTATATTGGGGTTACTTGTAATTGGGGGAATACTTTATTTTTTGATTATAGTTTTATTGGCGTGGTTCGGATTTGTTTGTCTGTGCAAACTTAAAGTGGTTTGTGTTGGAGAGATTGCTGCTTGGGAGAGACTGTGATTGAGAGTTGGAGTCTTGGGTTGAGAAGCTAGAGATCCTTTCTTTGAAAGTTTAGAGTTGAATGAAGTGATTGTGATCTAACTGATAAGAAAGTTGGGAGAGCGATTAATACAAGCGATTGATTTGAATAATTGAATAGGAGCGATTGAGTGGTTGATTGAGTAACGGTTGGAAGGGAACAATTCTGTAATAAGTGTGAATCGGAGAGATGATTAACCATTGTGTGGGAGTGACTCCATTGACCTTTGAGTCTGAAAGGAAGGAGCAATTTTGAATAGGTGTGAGTGTCTGGAATTTTATTTTGTATTGTAACTATTGTGCAAAAAAATGTGGAATGTCTCAGAGAAGGACATCAAATAGACCTGGAAGCCCGATAAGAATAAATTGCGAAAAGCTTCAGCATGAAGCAGACAGATTAAGAGGATTATCTGGAGAATTAAATGGGGTTTTGAGAAGCAAATTTTGGCCGCTGGGTGGACTAAAATCTGTAATAGGAATAAACTACGTAGGAATAAACTACGTAGAAACAATTGTCAAACAATATGGAAACAGTGAAGAAGGGAATGAGCTAATTGGAATATTGAGAATATTCTTCACTAGAAGGAAAATAAATAAAGATTATAACTCCAACACCATAATTTCATCCAAAACCATCTCAAACTCCCGGTCCTAAGCATCAGCAGCCCCCTCTGTCTCTACATCCTCGACTTTCTGTCCCACAGACCACAATCAGTGATGATAGGTGACAACACTTCCTTCACAATAATTCTGAACACCATAGGTTTCTCAGTCACCCACTATTCTTCTGATAAACTTACAGAGTGTGGACAAATTCGGCACAAACTCCATCCATAAGTATACAAGTGACACCACTGTGATCAGCCCAATCACAAACAGCAACAAGAATGAGTACAGGAAGAAGTTGGAGAACTTAGTAGCATGCTGTCAGAAAAACAAACCACTCCTCACTGACAGTTACATGAAAGAGCTAATTATCGGTCAGAAAGCCTGGTAGAGTAGTTGCGCCAATTAGCATCAATGGTGTTGAAGTGGAAATTGTGGAGGGCTTCAAGTTTTTTGGCTTTAATATTACCAATGATCTGTCGTGGGACAACCACATTGATGTAACAAGCAAGGCACAGCAACGCCTCTAGTTCTTGGGAAGATTGCAGAAATGTTGTCATGACCCTAATGACTTTCTCAAATTTTTGCAGATGAACTGCCAAAAGCACACTCAGGTTGCATCACAGCTTGGTTTGGAACAGTTCTGTCCAAGAATGCTAGAAATTGCTGGGGGTTGTAGATATAGCCCAGTTTGGCATACAGACCAGACTCCCCACCATCAACTCCATTGACACTCATGCTTCTTCGGGAAAGCAGCCAACTTAATCAAAGACTTGTCCCACCCTGGTCATTCTCACCTCTCCCTGTTCCTGTGTGACAGCAGGTACAGAAGTCTAAAAGCATGAACCGCCAGACTGAGGAACAGCTTCTTCCCCTCCACTATGAGGCATGGGCACTGTCCAATTCATCTCTACCCCATTGCAGACATCTCCTTTGCTCTATCTATTGTACTTTAGTTTGATTTGATTGTATTTATGTATGGCATATCTGATTTGTTTGGATGGAAAGCAAAACAAAGTTTTTCACTGTAACTTGGCACACATGACAATAATAATAAACAAAACTAAATCGAATGGCCAAGAATCAAGTGCTACCTTAAAATGAAGCAAACTGAGAAGAAATACTGTAAAAACAATTTTAGAATGCATGGAGATACAAGAGACTGCAGATGCTGGAATCCTGAGCAACGAAGAAAGTACAGAAGAAACTCAGTGGGTCATGCGGCATCTGTGGAGAGAAATGGATGGACGATGATTCGGGTCAGGACCCTTCTTTAGTCTTTTTCAATTTATTTTTGTTTGCCTGTTGTGGGGTGAAATCAAGTTAATGAACAAGGCAGCACACACAGCCGCACAGCTAGTTGAGCTTCTGAGTCACAGCTTCAGCAGCCAAGATTCAGCCCACTGCTGATGGGTTGATGGGAATGTGGGGAGAATAAAATGAGACGAGTGTAAATGGGTGTATGACGATACCACTGGATTTGTTGTCTCTATGATTTAATGACTCTGTAATGTGTCAATCTGTGTCTGCCACCTCTCAGAAAGTTCTCTCATGCAATTCTGGGTAACAATAGATGCAACATCATCACAATATTCAGACTTAGGTTTCTATCGTGAATCGCACTCTAAATAGAAACCTAAGTTTGAATATTATGATGTTGCATGTAATCTTAGCCCAGCAATTACATACCAACACTTCTCAATTTTAGACTGTGTTTGAACATTGTTTGTTGCGAACAAGGAAAAAAAATCTTCAATTAATTAACAAACTTGAAACAAAAATTAGGAAATAGGCATATAAAAAATAAATAAGCAATTTCAAATTATAAGTTAGTAATTTGAATATTTTAGAAAATATAAAAAAAATATGTGAAATAAAAAATGAAAAAAAATTACTAAAAATATCTGGAAAAATCTGTGGGGCACTAATAAAGGAGCAAGCGACTGAAGATATTCTTAATAAAGCTGGATATCTAATTTAGAGTAAAGATACTCGAGAGGTGATCTTTGGTGTGTTAAATATCCTTTCCGTATCGTTGACTTTGCTTACATACAGTACTTAAGGTGTTTTCTATCCTGATCTCGGGTGCATTAAGCACAAACTGCATGCCTCAACAGCCATATCAGAAAGATCAGCAGCCTCAGCAGAGTGTGGTGTTCAGAGCAGGCAGGTAGCATTTTAATTGGGATGCTTTGGTCTCAAGCATTCATTGATTGTAGTACAGTTTCAAAGTAAATGTTGGTTGTTTATTGTGGGAATTTCTATTGTGAGCAGATGAAAGGGAAGGAAGATGTTACATTTTAAACATTTAATACATTTTGATGGGACAATGTAAGGAACTGAAGCTGCTCTCAAAATACCCTTTTGGTAACAACTTGTGTGCTGAACAATCTGGAAAAGAATTTAATATACATTTTTCAGCTTGGCTCTCGTTACCGAGCTACAGCACAAAAGAGCCTTGTCACTTAGCTGCAAGGTCACTTGATGACAAGTTTTATGAATTCTTTATTTTGTTCCTTAAGGGCAGGATGGTAAAGGATTTTCAATGAGGAAGCTAGCATTTCATTGTCGCCAGTCATAGCAGAAGTGAGCAACCTTGTAAATTTCAGTGCACTAGTGGCATGGTCGCATAGCGGTTACATTATTCAACCAATATCCAGAGATCTCTGCTATTGATTTGAAAATGTTCACATCTCACCATGATAACCAGGGAATTGATATTCAAGCAACTAAATAAATATGGAATTAAACGAAAAGCTAGTCCCAATGACATTACCAAAGTGTCATCTGTTTCACTGACATCCTTCAGAAAAGGATACCTGCCTTTAGAATTTAGACTTTATTTTAGACTTTAGAGATACAATGTGGAAACAGGCCCTTCGGCCCAATGACTCTGTACTGATCAGCGATCACCCTGTACACTAATACTATCCTACATACTAGGGACAATTTTTACAGACGCCAATTAACCTACAAATCTGCACCTCTTTGGAGTTTGGAGGAAAATTGGAGCGCCTGGAGAAAATCCACATCGTCATAGAGCAAACCTACATATTTAGTATAGAGAGCACCCATGGACAGGATCGAACACGGGTGTTTGATGCTGTATGGCAGCAAATCTACCGCTGTACCACTGTGCCGTCCTTAGCTAGTCTGATCATAACTCCTAATGCCCCTGTCCCACTTCGGAAACCTGAACGGAAATCTCTGGAGACTTTGCGCCTCACCCAAGGTTTCCGTGTGGTTCCTGGAGGTTCCCGGAGCTTTTTGTCAGTCTCCCTAATGGTCGAAAGTGGTTTCCGCTTCTTCTATGTTCCGGCGATTATTACAAAAAATTCAAAACCGGCCGCGACTAAAAATAGGTTGCCGTTTTAAAAATCGGTAATTTTTTTGGTCGAAGCCGGTTGTGCTACTAGTTGAAGGTGGTTGCCAGAGGTTGCAGGTAGTGGAAGGTAAGACCTCCCTGGTGGAATAAAACTGGGTGAAAAAAAAGGCTTACCTTCCACTACCTGCAACCTTCGGCAACCACCTTCAACTAGCATCACAACCGGCTTCGACTAAATAATTACCGATTTTTTAAACAGCAACCTATTTTTAGTCACGATCGGTTTTGAATTTTTTGAAATAATTGCCGGAACATAGAAGAAGCGGAAACCACTTTCGACCATTAGGGAGACTGACAAAAACCTCCGGGAACCGCATGGAAACCGTGGGTGGGGCACAAGTCTCCAGAGGTTTCTGTTCAGGTTTCCTAAGTGGGACAGGGGCATTACTCACTGCAAAATAATTAACTAGTTTTAGTTTTAGAGATACAGTGCAGAAACATGGCCGTTTGGCACTTGGTCTGCGCCGACCACCGATCCCCGCATATTAACCTATCCTACACACAGACTAGGGACAATTTTTACATTTACCAAGTCAATTTACCTACATACTTGTACGTCTTTGGAGTGTGGGAGGAGCCGAAGGATCTTGGAGAAAACCCACGTGGTCACGGGGAGAACATACAAACTCCGTACAGACAGTACCCATCAAGATCGAACCTGGGTCTGTATTGTTTGCATTGCAGATATGTAACTGTAAAGGGAGCAATGGACTTCAGTCAATTACTTTCATTTTACTTTCTAGGAAATTCTGAACATTATTTAAACTCTAATATTGCATAAGCCTTAGAAATCACTGATCCATTTGTCAATACACTCTTCTCAAGCTTACCCCCAGTCTAGTTCAGTTGAAAACCACTGAGTCAAGCACTGGAACAACTAATATTTATTTTTATATTAAACAGAAAATTCCCCTCTATGATACCAAAACCACTATGGGTTTGATCCTTGTCACTGCATGGCCAAGCCGTTCAGCCTCGTGCAAGCAGAAACACTCCAAAGGCTCACGCAGTCCCAAGCGCACTTCCAGAAGATCGACACCAATCTAAGATGGAGCCACCTTTTATACGTCCACAAACCTTGAGGGGCTGAACAACATAGGGGTGTTCTCTTTACAATCCAATCAAACATATTAATTACATCAATACATTATTGACAGTTCCCCAAACCAATTACAGAGTCTCCCATACATTGTTTCTAGGAGAAGCTTCTGGATGGAAGCTAACTTAACTGAATAATGCAATATTTACCCTGGGACTCAAACAAACCTGGCAGGGCTTAACATTTTGGCCAATAAACAAACAGCAGGGTGACTGTCTCGCAACATTATTTACATTATTTACAATGCTTTTGCAGTAATCCAATCAACTTCATGCATATATACTACTTTGCAGGTCCTCTGCAAAAATCTCAATCAGTCTGTCAATTGAAGAGATACTCATACATTTCTTATCTGCAACATTGATCTGGGGCCTAGACTTACTGGCACCATTCAGCAGCTTGTCTTGTGATATATGCAAATAGCTCATTCTAAGCTCCCCCCAGTCCAGTGTCAGTCAATAAAATACTGAATCAAGCACTTGAGCAACTAAACTTTATTTTGGATAACACAACAACAGTTCCCCTATACAATACCTAACCACAGCTGGTTTGATACTTGTATCTGCTTGGCCAAGCCCTTCTAGCCTCATGCAAGCAGAAACACTCGAAAAGGTCACTCAGTCCCAAGTGCTCTTCCAGAAATTCGACAAAGGACCACGTGGGGGCTGCCTTTTATAGGTCCCCGAACCTTGATGGGCCGAACTACATGGAGGTGGTCTCTGTACAGTCCAATAGCACATATCGATTACAACAGTACATGATTGACAGTTCCCTAACCCAATAACATAGTAACTAATACATTGTATCTGGTAAGGCTTCGAGAAGGAAGCTAACATAAATGAATAATGCAACATGTGCCTTGGGATTCAGACAACCCAGACAAAGATTAACATTTCAACCAATCAACAACTAACAAAGTAAGGCTTCGCAACATTTTTTACACTATGTAAATCTGGTTTGCATTGACCCAATTAGCTCTGTGCATTTCACACGTCCCTGTAAGACTTTCTTGGAAGAAGGGGACTGCTCTGCAGATGTACCCTTGCATTCTTTCTCTGCAGCACTTATCTGGCCCACAGACATGCTGGCACCATCCAGCAGCTTGTCTCAGCTCTGCAGAGGCACATTTAACTTGACCAAAATGGTCTAGCAGCACCTAAGCCCTTACTCCATTTTAATGCCATGGCTGCTCCAATTTAGCCAGGATTAACATATACAGAAACACAGACTTGACCAAAATGGCCTTACAATGCATGAATCCTCTGCTAAATGTTGGTTCTATTCCTGCTCCTTTTTGGCCAGGACTTACACATAGACTGAAATGTATTTAAAAACTATTCTTCCATTTTCTGTCATTTCAATGTCAATGCTCCTATGCTTATGTAGCAGGAAAAAGAACAGCAGCCCCAATCTTATGAGCATTTAAAAACTTTTAATGGAAAAATAATAATTCTAATAATCATAGAAACTATTCCTTATAACCAATATGAAAAAAACAACATTTGTAAATGAGCTAGTCTTACTTAAATTTAAATATTAATTAAAATGTGTTAACCATAAATCAAAAACACATGATTAAGGAATGTAATATGTTACATACAGTGAGAATATTTAAAATAACACTAATCAAAAATATTCACATTAAAAAATTAGAAATACAGCGGAAGTCTTCTTGTGGGAATTAGTAACTGCCACAGATGCCTGTTTGAACTAGTTTGGTTTAGTTTATTGTCACATGTACCGAGTTACAGTGAAAAACTTTTGATGCATGCTAACCAGTTAGTGGAAAGACAATACAATTCAAAATGAGCCGTCCACAGCGTACAAATATTCGATAAAGGGAATAACTTGAATAATGTTTACTGCAAGATTAACTTCAGTCAAGTCCAAAAAAAAAGATAGTCTCCAATGAGGTAGATTGTAGCTCAGGACTGCTCTCTAGTTGCTAGTAGGATGTTTAATTTGCCTGATGAACTTGATAGTGCTAACTATCCAAATTACTACAAAATACATGGAGCGTATATACAGTACTTCACCTTCTATTTTTCTCTTAAATTGAATTTAAAATATACCACCTGCATTAGTTTATCAAGAAAGGAATTGAAACTATGGTGTGCAATGTTTGAAACAAAATATTGATGAGTCGCTCTGAGGAGTCCATGCACTCATTTAATAAGGAGTTAATCCCAGTTTACAACAGGAACAGAGAAAATGAGCTTATGCAATAATACCAGGTACATTTTTGTACTTACATTTTCTGATGTAAGTTAGTCAATGTCCATTGTACAAAATAAGCATGTGTGAATCCATTTTATTGGGAAAGAGACCTTTGGTGGTGGGAGAGAGGTTTCTAATTCATCCGGAATCCTTACTGCCCTGCCCCAGCTTATCAGAGTGCACCTGCAGTTCCTCAAAGTCCCTTTAATATATTTTGTACAAGAATTGTAAATAGAGTCATAGAGTCATAGAGTGATACAGTGTGGAAACAGGCCCTTCGGCCCAACTTGCACACAACGGCCAACATGTTCCAGCTGCACTAGTCCCACCTGCCTGTGTTGGTCACAAGCCGCTGAGAGGGTGCTCCCGACGCCGGAGCACCATCACCTGGCGAGAACGACCTGGAACATCGGGCCTCGTAGCAGCAATTGCGGAGGCCTCAATAGGCCCGCCTATGGGCGAACTGGGGATGGGACTGGACTTTGTTGCCTTCCCCCACAGTGGGAACCATTGTGGGGGGATGTTTTATGTCTACTGTTAAATCCTATGATGTTGTGTCTTATATTTATTTGTGTGCTGCATGGCAAATCAAATTTCACTACACCAAGTGGTGTATGTGACAATAAATGTCCTTTGTCCTTTTGTCCTTTTGTCCTTTGTCTTTTTGTCCTTTGTCCTTTGTCCTTTGGTCCATATCCCTCCAAACCTGTCCTATCCATGTACCTGTCTAAAAGTTTTTTAAACTTTTGATAGTCTCAGCCTCAACTGCCTCCTCTGGCAGCTTGTTCCATACTTCCACCAACCGTTGTGTGAAGAAGTTACCTCTCAGATTCTTATTAAATCTTTTCCCCTTCACCTTGAACCTATGTCCTCTGGTTTTCGATTCCTCTACTCTGGGCAAGTGATTCTGTGCATCTACCCGATCAATTCCTCTCATGATTTTATATACTTCTATAACATCACCCCTCATCCTCCTGCGCTCCTCGGAATAGAGACCCAGCCTACTCATCTTCTCCCTATAGCTCAGACCCACTAGTCCTGGTAACATCCTTGTAAATTTTCTCTGAACCCTTTCAAGGTTGACAATATCATTCCTATAATATGGTGCCCAGAACTGCACAAAATGCTCTAAACACACAAACGTTTTATACAACTGCAACATGACCTATCGTCCTTTTTTTTCATACAAAATGCTTTTATTCAGAACAAACAAAAATACAAAGTAGTAACACGATCAAAGAATGCCTTTATTGGCATTTTACAAAGAAAGTTATCAAATTAAAATATTAACATTTTTATCAATAATACATTCGATCTCCTGCGGTGACCAGTGTTCATGAAAGGCCTCTACAGTCCCCGTAGACACTGCGTGTTCCCTCTTTAGGGACACGCGGGCACGGACGTAACCCCGGAAAAGGGGCAGGCAGCCGACTGCTGTGCGGCCGTTGACTGCCCGCTGCCTGGACCCGCGAATGGCCATCTTGGCCAGGCCCAAGAGCAGACCGACAGGGAGACCCCCTACTCCCTCCTGACCCTCCCCCCTCTGTACCAGATGCCCAAAAATCAATAGTGTCGGACTAAAGTGGAGCAACAACGTGAGGAGCAGCCCCTTCAGATACTGGAACAGGGGCTGCAACCTCTCACACTCCATGTAGACGTGGAACACGGTCTCTTCCTCGCCGCAGATGTGACAGACGGCGGACGAGTCCGTGAACCAGCTCAAGTACCTGTTACAGGCCACGGCTTTGTGCAACATGACCTCTCATTCTTGGGAGTTATAATATTTATTCATCAGAAGTGCAATCGTTTACGTGGGTCTAACAGATAATTTTCTAGTAGTGCCCTCAGCAAGGAGCTACATCCACTCTCAGGGTGCATTGGGAAATAGGGTGGGGACTGAATTCTGTTTTAATTGCCAGTTATCTGATATCTGTTTCTGGCAGATAATGCTCCCTGTTTAGTGTGCAGAATCAGAACATTTTCACTGCCAATATTTGGAACATGTTGCATTGAAAGGTAATAATCAAAAACCAAAAGAAATGGTAAATTTAAAAGAAATCTTAATATAAAAAGAAATTTTGAAAATGTTTTAATGCATGGTTAACAGAGCAAAATTTAACAGTTTCCATGCGTGGTCAAAATATTGTGCGGATTCACCAAAAAAATGTCTTAGTAATTATTCTATTTCAACAAACCTATTTTGATGCCAAGAACACATTGACAGATTAGATTTTCACCGCACTAGATTACTTCATTGTTTGTACCTGCAGCATGCATTATTCACTGTATATTGTTCAAGCAATTTAGTTGTGTTCCTTAAAGGTATTTGTGGTATGATTTAAGGTAGACAAAAATGCTGGAGAAATGCGGGTGAGGCAGCATCAATGGAACGAAGGAATAGGTGACGTTGCAGGTCAAGACCCTTCTTCAGACTGGTGTGGGGGTGGGGGGGTGAGCGGGAAGAAGAAAGGAAGAGGCGGAGACAGTGGGCTGTGGGAGAACCTGGAAGGGGAGGGGAACGAGGGAGAAAGCAAGGACCACCTGAAATTGGAGGTCAATGTTCATACCACTGGGGTGTAAACTACCCAAGCTAAATATGAGGTGCTGCTCCTTCAATTTGACTCACTCTGGCCATGGTGGAGGACGAGGACAGAAAGGTTGGATTCTGAATGGGAGGGGAAGTGCTGATCCACCAGGAGATCAGGTTGGTTAATGCGAACGGTGCGGAGTTGTTGGGCGAAGCAATCGCCAAGCCTGCGCTTGGTCTCATCAATGTAGAGCAGATGACACCCAGAGCAGCGGATGCAATCGATGAGGTTGGAGGAGGTGCAGGTGAACCTCTGCCTCACCTGGAAAGACTAGGTCCTGGGATGGAGTCAAGGGGGCAGGTAAAGCGACAAGTGTAGCGTTTCCTGTGGTTGCAAGGGAAAGTACCAGGGGAGGGGGTGGTTTGGGTGGGAAGGGACAAATTGACCATAGAGTTACGGAGGAAGCTGTCTCTGTGGAAAGCCTAAATGGGAGGAGATGGGAGAATGTGGCCAGTGGTGATCCTGTTGAAAATGGCAAAAATGTTGGAGCATTAAATGTTGTATTTTGATGGCTGGTAGGGTGGAAGGTGAGGACAAGGGGGACTCTGTCCTATTTACGAGTTGGGGGATGGGGAGTGAGAGCGGAGCTATGGGATATAGAAGAGACCCTGCTGAGAGCCTCATCTATAGTCGAAGAGGGGAACTCCCATTCCCTAAAGAATGAGGACATCTCCCATGCCCTAGTTGGGAAGACCTCATCCTGGGTGCAGAAGCGGTGTAGATGGAGGAATTGGGAGTAGGTGATAGAGTCCTTACAGGAAGCAGGGTGCGAAGAAGTGTAGTCCAGATAGCCATGGGAGTCAGTGGGTTTGTAGTAGATGTCGGTGAGTAGGCTGTTACCTGCGATGGAGATAGTGAGGTCTAGAAACGGTAGGGAGATGTTGGAAATGGTCCAGGTGAATTTGGGTGCGGGATGGAAGTTAGTGGTGAAATGGATGAAGTCAGTGAGTTTTGCATGGGTGCAGAAGGTAGCACCAATACAGTAGTCAATGTAGCGGAGGTAGAGTTTAGAGATAAGGCCATGGTACGCCTCGAATCAGGATTGTTCAATGTACCCTACAAAGAGGCAGGCATAGCTGATGCCCATACACATGCCCATAGCTATGCCTTGGATTTGTACGAAATGGGAGGAGACAAAGGAAAAGTTGTTGAAGGTAAGGACCAGGCAGAGGAGAGTATTGGTAGACATAGGTAGGGAAGGATTTGACCAGTGGGGATAGGATGGAGTCGAGGTATGTGAAAATTAGTTTGGTGGGACAAGAACAAGCAGAAACAATGGGTCTGCCAGGACAGTCAGGTTTGTGGATTTTGGGGAGGTAAAATCTGGCCCTGTGGGACTGGGGAACGATAAGGTTGGAGGCTTTGGAAGGCAGGGAGTCGGAAGTGATGAAACCAGTGATAGTGTTTGAGATAACGGCCTGGTGCTCATTTGTGGGTTCATGGCCAAGGATAAGTACGAGGAGGTGTCTGAGAGTTGGCACGTGGCCTCAGACCGGAAGAGATCAGCGCGCCAGACTACCACGGGACCTCCCTTGTCGGCAGGTTTGATCACCCAGTCTGGGTTGTTGCAAAGTGAGTGGAGGGCTGTATATTCAGGAGGAGAGAGGTTAGCGTGAGACAGGGGAGTGGAGAAGTTGAGGCGGTTGATATCCCTCCAGCAGTTTAAAATAAAAAACGTCTAAAGCAGGTAGATGGCCATGAGGAGGAGTCCAAGAGGAGGGGGTCTGTGGAGACAGGAGAAGGGGTCATCACTAGGGAGTGAGGACTCCTTCCCATGGAAAAACGCTTGGATGTGGAAGCGACGGAAGAAGAGCTCCACATCATGGCAGACGCGGAACTCATTGAGGTGGGGACGGAGGACAACAAAGGTGAGGCCTCTGTTGAGGACAGACTGTTCGGTATCAGAGATATTCGGTATTTCTCGGGACTTGCCTGTGCCTCCATCTTGTACCTCATGGGTTCCAGCTCCAGTTCCCTACCTCCCAGTTCAGACCCAACTGGGTCTATAGATACCGACAGACTATCTGCCACCTTACACGGCAGTTTTCCTTTCATGCTCTGCGATCTACTCTTGCTGCGATATGCCGGCACCAGCAGGACCTCACTTTGAATCTCCCGAAACTTCGGGCCTCACTCACCCAAACCTGCAACGGATCCCAACTCTACTTCATCCAACAGCGGATCCACTCCTTCAACAAATGATTCCTTGCCCACTTGGACTCCACTAAGGACCGTAAACTCGTTCGCCTCCAAGCCATTCTTACCACCGGCGCTCCGCGACTCGACCGCCTGCAGGCCTCGGGTCCCAACGCTGTCCCGCACCGACTGCCCAAACACCATGAGGCCCAGACCCCGCGACACCATCTTTGCCAGAAGGGGCAGCACCAACACTCACCGCCTCCCTGACCGATCTCAGGCCCAGACCACCGACGGCCCCTTGACTCCATCCAAGAACCTAAGCAGTCTTTCCAGGTGATTAAGAGGGTCACCTGTACCTCCTCTAACCTCATCTATTGCATCCGCTGCTCTAGGTGTCAACTGCTCTACATCGGTGAGACCAACACCTCCGCACAGTTCGTATTAACCAACCTGATCTCCCAGTGGCTCAGCACTTCAACTCCCCCTCCCATTCTGAACCCAACCTTTCTGTCCTGGGCCTCCTCCATGGCCAGAGTGAGTCCCACCGCAAATTGGAGGAGCAGCACCTCATATTTCGCTTGGGTAGTTTACACACCAGAGGTATGAACATTGACTTCTCCAATTTCAGGTAGTCCTTGCTTTCTCCCTCCTTCCCCTCCCCTTCTCAGCTCTCCCATAACACACTGTTTCCTCCTCTTCCTTTCTTCTTCCCATCCCCCCCCCCACCCCCACACCAGTCTGAAGAAGGATCTCGACCCGAAATGTCACCTATCCCTTCGCTCCACAGATGCTGTCTCACCCGCTGAGTTTCACCAGCATTTTTGCCAACCTTCGATTTTTCCAGCATCTGCAGTTCTTTCTTAAACATGTGGTATGATTCAAATCAGTTTTGTCTGATTTATCTCCTTTAATCACTTCTTAGTACTAATCCCTCACTGATAATGCTGATCCATATTACCCAGAAGATGATAACTCACTGATTAGTTTTAAACAACAGAAACATTAGTAATCAGAACACAAGTGCGAGCACGATCCATTCAGAGATGCTATGTTATGAAAACACAACTCCTATAATGAAAGTAATCTACAAGCGGGAAGTTGCAAGAAAATGTAGCATGAGAGCAATTAGCAAATCACCATAAACTATTAGCAAGATAACAAAGCTTGAATGAAGTGAGCAATTGACAATAAATAAAGAACTGCCATAATATGCAAAATTAATGAGGGGATGGTTGAAGAGAGAGAAAACAAACCCCTCCTTGGTAAGGGTAAATCAGAAAACAAATCAGTTAGAATTCACAGCCATTTCTGAACAATCAAGCTTGTTCACACTCTCAGATTGTAAACAGTTCAGTTAAAGAAAATAAATAAATACACTCAGAAGGTTGCTGACAATAGACAATAGACAATAGGTGCAGGACAGGCACAGAAATCGCTATCAAAATATGGAGGGGACCAGGGACGGGGGACACAATTTTTTGGCGCCGCACGCACATGCGCGCATGCACACACATGCGCAAAGTTTTGGAGGTTCAATCCACCGCTAAATGCAGCTCAACTCTGCCTGTCACGTCGGGTTAACCTACAGCCCTGCCTGGACTGACGGGACACCAACGCTGCTTCTCCACGCTGGATGTAAACCTGGGCCATATTTCCCTTAAGTCCAGGCAGGGCTGGGGGGGTGGGGCACTTGGGTGGGGATGGGACAGCGCCGGAGAGCCCGGATCGATACTGGCTGCGGATGAGGCGCAGGTCTGTGCCGAGAGTGTTTTGGCACATCTCCCTCCACCAATCACCATGCTCTATCCTCAGTCCCACCCCTCCCCCTACTTAAGCCTCTGACTGACACCCCCCTCCTCCAATGATCGCTCAATCATCATGTCTCGCCCCCATTGCCGGCTGATCGATGTCTCTCACGTCCAATCAGTGCCCTCGACCATCAGTCCCTACCCCCACTGACCCGCGGAAAGCGGAGATTTCACCGGGTTTTAAAATCCGGATTACAAAGAATGGGCGGGATCGTCCCCCACCACTCAAAACAGGGCTGGACGTGTCCTCCCTGGTCCCCCCAGGATTTCTGCCTCTGGAGCAGGAGTAGGCCATTTGGCACTTCGAACCAGCACCGCTATTTAATGTGATCATGGCTGATACTAGGTTAGTATATCAAATACTTGGCAAAACTGATATTATCATGCTATTTTTTAAATATTATTTCAAAAGTGAGAAATAGAAACATAGAAACATAGAAAATAGGTGCAGGAGGAGGCCATCCGGCCCTTCGAGCCAGCACCGCCATTCATTGTGATCATGGCTGATCATCCCCAATCAATAACCCACCCGTGCCTGCCTTCTCCCCATATCCCTTGATTCCATTAGCCCCTAGAGCTCTATCTAACTTTCTCTTAAATTCATCCAGTGATTTGGCCTCCACTGCCCTCTGTGGAAGGGAATTCCACAAATGTTTTATTTTTTTCCCTTTATGGTTCAAAAATAAATTCTGCTGTGAAAAATACAAATGCACGATATGGATAAAACATGGATTCATCAACTTGAGTGAAAAGATCATTTTTCATAATTATTACTTGCTGCCACATTTAAAGAATTCCACTGAAGCGTCTCAGTTTCTGTAACTATTTAAAATCTCCTACCACCTAATTCCATTTGCATTTCTGTTTCAAAAGCATATTCCATTACCAGATTTTGTACATTAAACTGCCTGTTCAGCAAGCAATCTGTATCACTATCACAATGCTTGACACAGATTTATCGATCCCCAATTTAATGTAATCGGCCATTTTATTACTCAAGGATGTGAGCATTTCTGGTGAGGTAATGTTTGTTGTCCATGTCCAAATGAATAGATAAATGATGAAGAGCTTCCATTTTAAACCATCTATGACATGAGAGCACTGCCATTTTGAGGATAGGTTGGGAATTCCATGATTTTGGCTAATGATGACAAGGAACTATGATGTTTTGTAGTGACAAGAAAGGGCAGATGTCGGTTTACCAGGAAAAGACACAAAATGCTGGAGTAACGGGTCAGGCTGTATCTCTGGAGACCATGGATAATTGACCGTTCGGGTCGGGACCCTTCTTCAGACTGTCTGAACCATGATATTTTTCAAGGTCAGGATGTTTTATGAATTTGATGAATATTTGAAAGTGGGGGGTTCCCAACCCTTCCTAAAGCTAAATTATTTATGCACATTACAGATGGCAGTCACAAAAAAAATACATTGAAATTATATATTTTTGCCCAATTAATGTTTAACCAATGGTTTTCCCCATTTGGTCTCATTTCTGTTTAATTCCAAATGCTATTACCTTCATTGTTAGTTAGTATTTGGCACTCCATTTATATGTAGTTCTATACTGCATTAATCTGTGAAATTTGCCTCAACTTTTCTTTCAGCTTCAAAGAGACTGCTTTGTTTGATCCAATTTTTTTTTTTACATGAATATCCCTATTAATCTTTGCAGCACATATTGCTTGTGAAATAATTGGTGTCTGAATAACTGTGTCTGTTAAAGATTCTCATGTTTTAACAAGTTTCCACTGTGAAATAAGCAGGTAGCATATGACTCAGTTGCTACACACTTGTTTATGGCAGAGCCGTCTGAACCCTCTTATATCAAATTAATGCCTTGCTGGTTATGGGCTCAAGCGTATTGTGAATACATGGTGACCACAAGTAGCTCATTATGGTTGTGACCCCTTACAATCTACAGAGAGAGGTGGCTTTCACGATTCATTAATCAACTCAGTTCAGGATTATTTCTGCTGGCGAGGTGCTATTGCAATCTGGACTCACCTAATTTAGTAAAGCATGATGATATTTCAACCTAGGCATTAAGAAATTTCTGATAATTGCAGAATTGCACTTGTTATCGCTGAACATTATTTCAGATAAAGAAATGCAGCATCTGCAGACACCCGCTACAAAAGTGCGGAAAGACAGTTATTCCCAACAGAAACAATGATGGACGGTGGATAGATGGAGGTAAAAGTGGCAATTTAAAGCAGCAGAGGTCAAAAGGTGAAAAGAAAGAGGGAGAGGGAGAGAGGGAGAGAGGGAGAGAGGGTGAAAGTTATTGATGTGTTGTTGGCTCCCATTCACTTAGGGAGGGGGGTATGCCAGAGGTGTCCCATGTCTGGTCAGTTGTACTCAGACTGTGTGGGCTGTGGGTGGAGGTGGTTCTTTCAGCTTATGCTGATGATGTACTCCTTACGTTCACTGATCCTGGTGACCTGCGGAGGATGAGTGATTGCCAGCAGGTTTTCTCGACTGCATCGTCCGCCAGGATTATCTGGAGTAAGTGATTTGGACTTTTAGTGGGCCAGTGGCAGATGGCCACCCTGCCAAAGGAGATGACATTGTATGCGTGGAGCACCACGCACCTCCTCGACCAGGGGGTCTACCCGAGTCCCACTGAGGATGCTAGCGGCAAACTGGCTGGAGCTGGAGACAAAATTCTTTCGCCCGGCTGGGGCGCTGTTCAGGCCTGCTTAGAATTCTTTATTTCCAAGGTAGGGTGCTGGACATAAACCAGCTGGCGGCCTCCATGTTGTGGTACCGGCTGGCTACTCTGTCCTGCCCTCTATCTTTGCAACTGCATTACAGAAGAAGCTGGTGGATTTATTTTGGGGAGATAGGAGCACTGTGTTTCTGCAGCGGTCCCGAGTCTCCAGTTAGAGCAGGGTGGCCAGTCCTTGGTATGCGTACATACCCAGGCGGCAGCTCTCCGTCTCAGGACACTGCAGAGATATATGTGTGCGGAGATATATGTATGCGGAGAACCCCCCCAGATGGCACGTTCTGGCCACGTATTTTTTTTGCTGGGCTCGTTGCCTAAGGGGGGGTTTCACGGCTCCTGGTCACGGGCATCAGTTGACCAACCTCACGGGGTTTGCCTAGTTTCTATCGTGATGTGCTAAGAGTGAGGAATTTGGTTGTTTTCAGCCAGCGTGTTGCTCCGCAGGGGGAGGGGGGTGTTGTAGCTGCGAGAGTGGCCTGTCCTCATCCTGTCATGGCGGGTGTTGAGGAGAGGCGTGTGCTTAGAGTGGTTCTGACTGAGCTTACCCCGCTCCGTCAGATTTGCTCATTGGACCTAGGCTCTGGGATATTTCTTGGGCGCCGGCTCCACACAACTTGAGCCGCTTTTCCGAGATGCCCAGCATGCTGTTTCGTGATGCGAAGAGATGCATACTGTTCAGAATCCTTCCTGCACATTCTGCACCTCCTTGCCTTCATCTCCCGTCTCGACACCCCTTGGCTATCTGTGTTACCACCTGAAGGCGGAGGCGGTCCCCAGTGGAGGTCTCTCTACAAGGGAGTCGTCCCCCTTTTCATTGGGGACCTGGGGTGGAGAATGCTGCACAGAGCAATGGAGTGTAATAAACTTTTGAGTCGGTTCACGGGCTCTCCGGCCACCTGTATTTTCTGCGGTGAGAAAGAGACCGTGTTCCACGCGTACATGCACTGTGAGAGGTTACTGCCCCGTACCAGATATCTGTCAGAAGGGCTTGTCCCTCACTCCACGGGGAAGTGGGCGCTTTTGTTGAGAGCATTTAAATAGTCCATTGTGTTATAATGACTACTTGTATTGTAACCTCTGATGCTCTGTATCGATTGGGCACCAACCACACTGCAAGGCATCGTGGGAGTGGGGCTAGCACAGCACTCGGCCATCATAAGCAGCAGGATACTCACCCCGACGGTGCCTTCATTGTTGCAGGGGACTTTAATCAGGTCTGCACTCCGCAAGTTCCACCAGCATGTGCAGTGCCCTACCAGGGGCTCTAAAGTGTACACCCTAGCCACCTCTCACTGACTGCTGCCCATCTGCAAGACCAAACGCAGGGTGCAAGACCAAACCCAATAAATATGGCCCGAGGACGCCACCCTACAACTCCCTGCTTTGATCGCACCGACTGGGACCTGTTTGCAGTGCTGCCAGGTCAAACCTGAACAAAGGTATAAAAAGGGCCAAACCCATCCACGGGCAAAGGGTGGAAGACCACTTCAATGCCGTGGACACCAGAAGCATGTGGCAGGGTGTCAGGGACATCACTGACTACAAGAGCAGCCCCGCCTGCCCCACAGTGATATCACACAGGCCAACGAGCTTAACACGTTCTTTGCCCGCTTTGAAACTGGCAACACCACCAGGAGTGGAATAACCCCGGCCATGGCGCAGGGACAGGTCTTAACACTGAGCACTCAGGAGGTACAGTGCGCTCTCCGAAGGGTCAATCCACGCAAGGCTGCAGGCCCGGACGGAGTCCAAGGAAGGGTACTTAAGGACTGTGCTGAACAGCTGGCTGATGTATTCATCAGGATCTTTAACCTGTCTCTATCTCTGGCAACATCCCCAAGTGCCTGAAGTCAGCTACCATAGTGCCAGTGCCGAAAAAGACAAAAATCACCAACCTGAACGACTACTGTCCGGTTGCCTTAACACCAATAACCATGAAGTGCTTTGAAAGGCTGGTCCTCTCACACATCAAATCCAGCATCTCTGCCTCACTGGACTCTCATCAATTTGCATACAGGGCAAATAGATCCACAGAGGATGCCATCTCTCTCGCTCTTCACACTGTCCTGACTCACCTGGAAAAACAGGGCACGTACATGAGGATGCATTTTATAGACTATAGCTCTGCCTTCAACACGGTCATCCCCACCAAGCTCACCACCAAACTCCACCAGCTAGGCCTCAGCTCGTCTATATGCAGCTGGATCCTGAATTTCCTGATGGAGCGACCGCAGGCAATGAGACTGGGCCCGCACCTGTCCTCCACTATCACCCAGAGCACCGGCACACCACAGGGCTGTGTACTGAGCCCCATGCTCTACGCCCTCTTCACACACAACTGTGTTCCTGCATTTGACACCAACACCATTGTCAAGTTTGCAGACGACACAACGGTGATCGGGCTGATCACCAACGGTGATGAAATACACTACAGAGCGGAGGTGCAGAACCTGGCGGACTGGTGCTCAGATAACAACCTGTCCCTAAACAGCAAGGAGCTGATTATCAACTTCAGAAGGACACATAATGGGGAATACACCCCAATCTTTATCAATGGGGACAGTGTGGAGAGAGTATCCAGCATTAGGTTTCTGGGCACATACATTTCAGAGGACCTCACATGGTCCACCAACACCGCTGCGCTGGTCAAGAAGGCACTGCAACGACTGTTCTTCCTGAGAAAACTAAGAAAGACTGTGAGGGGGAGGGGGTTGTTGTGGCTGAGAGGGTGGCCGGTCCTCACCCTGTCATGGCGGGCGTCGAGGAGAGGCGTGTGCTTGGAGTGGTTCTAACTGAGATTCGGAGAATGTCAGAAGCTTGAGGGGAGAAGGGGGACAGAAGCATTTTGTGTGGGTAACGAAGAGGTGTGTTGTTTCATGAATTATGTTAGCAGATTCTGAAGGAAGGCGAGGGAGAACATTCGATAATCCATGAGAAAGCCCTAGATTGAGAGAACTCATCTTGGCTGGTCTTGTAAAGTTTTGATTTTTTATTGTGACACTAGTCAGAAGTGGCAAATCTCCCTACCAACATCCTACCTATGTTACTTTCAGATAGTTCTAAATCTCCATTGTGCTCTTGAATAGAGAACATTTCTCCTTGTATGTGATGTGATGATACACCTGTTGCTGAAAGTCATTTTCAATAACCTGGGCGCATATTCTATCCTCAAAAATATTTGAACAAGCCATCGGGGATCTTATAGACCTGTAAAATATCATGAGAGAATATCATGGATAGACACACAGCGTCTCTTGCCCAGATAGACACAAAATGCTGGAGTTACTCAGTGGGACAAGCAGCATCTATGGATAGAAGGAATGGATGATGTTCCCAGTCGAGACTCTTCTTCAGACTGTGGAATGATCTGGACCCAAAATGTCACCCATTCCTTCTATCCAGAGATGCTACCTGTCCCGCCGAGTTACTCCAACATTTTGAGTCTCTCTTCGGTTTAAACCAGCATCTGCAGTTCCTTCCTACATGTCTCTTGCCTAGAGTAAGTGAATCGAGAATAAGAGGGCATAGGCGAGGGGGAAAGATTTATTTGGGACCCGAGGAATAAAATGTTAATACAAAAGGTGGTGGGTTTATGAAACGTGCTGCCAGAGGTGGTAGTTGATGCAGGTACTATTGCAATGTTAAGGAAACATTTGGACAGGTGCATGGATAGTACAAGTTTAGATGTGTATGGGCCAAACGCAGGAAGATGGGATTTGTGTAGATCCGACCTGTTGGTTGGTGTGGGCAAATAGGGTTGAAGGGCCTGTTTCCACGTTGTATGATTCTATGACTCAAAAATATAAAGAATCCTGGTAACGTTGTGAGCCTGTGTGTTTAATATCCATCTGACAAGACATTGGATTCATGACAAAAATAGCAGCAGCTGTAAATAAAATCAGTTGAAATTTTTCAGTAAAGCCTGATGTTTTAAAAAAGAGGAATGTCACATGGGGAAACCAGATAATGATACTTTTCACATGGCATTGGGGAAAGCAGGGTATTTATTGTATATATTTTTGAGGAAACACATGTTTTGAGGAAACGTGAGGAAACAGATTTTCCACTCTGCCCAGGTAACCATTAACCTTAGATAGACACAAAAAGCTGGAGTAACTCAGCGGGACAGGCAGCATCTCTGGAGAGAAGGAATGGGTGACGTTTTGGGTCAAGACCCTTCTTCAGACCTTTAACCTTACTGTTTTAACACCAGAAGTACTGAACATGCAAATTTCCAGCTCAATGGATGTTGTCTGGTAATAAAAGATGCAAATACAACATCATGATTCTGCCTGCCTGTAATTAATCTCCAAGCCATCTGTGGTTTTGCAACATAATTACCAACTTAATTTTTCCTTGCAACTTTTTTAAATAGCTGGGATAGCACGAGGGTTATTTAACTGCACAGATGGGAAACTGATTGCTTGTGAAAAACAGTGGGTGGATGTCAAAGCTGCAATATCATAATGGTCCCCAGTCACAGAAAGTGCAGATGATATTTCAGGTGCACAAATGGTGAAGTGACTTCTTGATATATTATTTGTTAACAGGCATGTACGTATCTCCATTTGGGAATATGTACTCTCTTGTACTTTAACTAGTTACTGCTTTTATTGTTTTGTTATAGTTTGCTTTCCTTATCTAGCTGCAATATGGACTCTCATAATTACAGGTAACAGCACATACTCCCTGTGACCGCATGGGTTTCCTCCAGGAGCTCCACATAACAAAATGTGTCAGGTGGCAATTTAACTGACCACTGTAAATTAACCCCAAAGTGTAGGTAGAATCTTAAGGAGGTTGATGGAAATGTGGGAGAAAAATAATGCGTTTGTGTTGGATGAGTGTAAATGGCTGCTTAATGGTTAACATAGACTCAGTGAGCTGAAGGACCTGTTTCTGTTCTACATCTTCTACAGGGTGGCATGGAGGCATAGCGGTAGAGTTGCTGCCTTCCAGTGCTTGCAGCGCCGGAGACCCAGGTTTAATCCTGACTATGTGTGCTGTCTGTACGAAGTTTGTACTTTGAGTGGGTTTTCTCCGAGATCTTTGGTTTCCTCCCACACTCCAAAGATGTACAGGTTTGTAAGTTAATTGGCTTGGTTTAAGTGTAAATTGTCCGTAGTGTGTGTAGGATTGTGTTAATGTGTGGGGATCGCTGGTCGGTGTGGACTTGGTGGGCCGAGGGTCTGTTTCCGCACTGTATCTCTGAAACTAAAACTAAACTAAAACTAAATCTTCCTATGTCTCTAGCACCTAGACAGAAAGCTTAACCCAATAGCTACCTAAGCAGACTGGAAACTTCAGAGCCAGAACTTCTTAACCGCAACTCATTTTAGCAATTATGTTACTCATCAGCCTGCTATCCCACAACAGTCATTTATAGGCAGAACATGTACGGTAATGACATTCAATTCAACTATTCTACCGCCACCTCAGGTCACAACATTTTCTGAATTGTGGGTACACAAAAAGCTGGAGAA
The DNA here is from genome assembly GCA_035221665.1 of Okamejei kenojei. Lineage (NCBI taxonomy): Eukaryota > Metazoa > Chordata > Chondrichthyes > Rajiformes > Rajidae > Okamejei > Okamejei kenojei. Next base: position 98,057,113 of record CM069131.1, read on the forward strand.
ACTCAGCGGGTGCAGCAGCATCTAAGGAGCGAAGGAGATAGGCGACGTTTCGGGTCGAGACCCTTCTTTTCTGAATTGTCATCCTTTTCATTCGAACATCTGCAGAGAAGTGTGAGATGTTGCATTTCGGGATGTCAAACATGGGCAGGACCTACACATTGAATGGCAGGGCTCTGGGGAGTGTTGTAGAGCAGAGGGATCTATGAGTGCAGGTGGTTTTATAATTCCAGAACCTAGATATGATGCCAAAATATAGAAAAATAGTTCTTGAAAACCCAGTTAATATGGATTCTACTACAAATGACATAAATTGAGCATGCCACTGTTTCAGCATGAACATACTATTTTCTTAATCTCATGGAACATTATTCATTTAGTCATTTTTGTGTGTAAGAAAGAAGGTTCAACTAATTTAAAATAAATAGGGAAAACCATGTATCGGAAAACTGATCTACTATTGGACACAGAAAGTCATCTTTGCAGACAATCTAGTTTTATCCAATTTGTGGCTATTCTGTTTTTAGAATTGCTTGGGATGGGATGAGTTCTGTGTGCTTACTACTGCCAGTAGAATGGCCTACTGATTGAGAGTTCATCAAACATGCTGAGAGTATCAATGCAGTCACAGGAAGTGAAATGAAATTTGCTCTAAGATTGGACCCACGGTATCTATTCCAATGCAATGAAAATAATTGCATTGAGAATATTCGCAAGTTCACAAGGTAAAGGAGTAGAATTAGGCCATTTGGCCCATCAAATGTACTCCACCATTCAATCATGGCTGATCTCTGCATCCTAATCCCATTTTCCTGCCTTTTGACACCCGTTCTAATCAAGAATTTGTCTACAGTATCTCTGCCTTAAAAATATCCACTGATTTGGAAATGTCTGTGTCAATGTGTCCCATGGATTAACTAACCTCTGACTAAAGAAGTTGCTCCTCAGCTCCTTTTTAAAAGAGCGCCCTTTAATTCTGAGGCTATGACCTCTCATCCTAGATTCTCCCACCAGTGGGAACATCCTTTCCACATCCACTCTATCCATGCCTTTCATTATTCTGTAAGTTTCAATGAGGTCCCTCCCTCAACCTTCTAAATTCCAGTGTGTAAGGGCCCAATGTTGTCCATATTAAAATACTACATCTGCAATGAGTTGTGTAAAGCACTAAACCCATCCATTACATCTGGTGCCCCCATCTACCTCAGTGATGACTTCTTCCAGAGGTTTTCCCATTCATCCGCTCAAAGCACAAACAGCAGAAGCCATAAGATTTCCATTGACTTGCAGTAACATTTATGGGTTAAGGGCCAGCAGACTTTCTGTGGACATTGACCTTGAACCTTTAAAGCAGCAGCTTCCATGCCCACGAAGATAATGTCTCGGCCTGAGATACAGTATTTGCTACATATATTGTTATAAAGTTGCAAGAGCTCCTTAAACCTTTAGAATACTTGGTATTCAACCTGTCAGAGCAAACTCGGCCTGGGTCAGTTTGTGGTATTTTTGCTACTGAGCCAGAAGGTCACACCTATTCCAGAAATCAATAAAAAGGAATGACACACCAGTGCAATGCTAAAGGAATGCTGGACTGATGGGGGACTGTCATTTGCTTTGCCGATTAAATTGAGGTTTCTACTTAGTCTTTCAGGATATACAAGTTCCTATCCTACAACAAAAATCATACTTAAGGTCACCTTGGTTCATTACACAATTTCAAGGCTGTGAAGAGCAAAGTTGGTCTCATTGTATCATTCTTTATTAAATAACATATTCAAATCATGCAAATATTATGTCACTTATTTTGAAGGAAAAACACTATTATTTATTATATTATTATATAATTAATATATAAATATATTATATGTATTATACTAATTATTTATTAGTATAATATAGAAATAATTATACACATAGAAATATATATACATAGAGATATAAATATATATATAAATATATATATAAATATATATATACTAGACTGTCGGATCCGTTGGGTCCCAGCATCACATGGGCTGGTCTTCCAACGCAATATTCCACCTCTCCACCAATTCCAATATTGGTGGCCAGTGGGGGGGGGGGGGGGGCTTTTGGAGTGCTAGCATAGGTGTTGTGGGCTGAATGGACTGGTTTCCGGAGGGCTAGTATGGACATTGTGGACCGAATGGATTCTTGGGCTGGCGGCTCAGTCACTCAAGCGTGTTGTGCTGGAAGCTCACTCACTCACGGCTGGTGGGCTGGCAGTTGACTCACTGCTATTCCTTGAAATTCCATTTCAAGCAGGATGCAAGGCCACCAAATTCAAGGGCAGTTTCTTACCACTTCAAGCAGGTGCAAGGCGACCAAATTCAAGTGCAGTTTCATACCATTTCAAGCAGGGTGCAAGGCCACTAAAGACAGCGAGTCGAGAGCTCTCCCTCCTCCATCTTGCAGAGACTGAGCCACGCCCACAATTATAGGTTTTATAGTTCCTCACCCCCTCCCACCAAAAGGGGCGTGGTCTTCATGGCATGCTTGACAGGTGAGAGACAGGTTATTTATCGATGGGAAAAGTCCTTGGCACCTGATGAGCGTAGCGGGACTCTGGGTAAGATGGCCAAATATCACAGCCGTATGTGGTAGCACTTTTTCTAAAATCAATATAAAGCACAAACAGGAATTGGTCAAGATTAGACTTTTAATTACATAAAGAAGGCAAGACAACTTTAATTAGGCAAGACAACTTTAATTAGGCAAGGCAACTTTAATTAGGCAACATAGCTTTAGCATTTTCAAACCAAAGGCAACACAGCTTTAGCATTTCCAAACCAAAGGCAACATTGCTTAAGCATTTCCAAACCAAAGGCAACACAGCTTTACCATTTTCAAACCTAAGGCAACACAGCTTTAGCATTTCCATACCAAAGGCAACACAGCTTTAGCATTTCCAAGCCAAAGGCAACACAGCTTTAGCATTTCCAAACCAAAGGTAACACAGTTTTAGCATTTCCAACTATATTTTCAAACCACATTAAGGGCACAGACAGGTCAGTAAAACCACTCACAGTTTAGTAGACATGTGGTCAGTGTTATTCACAGCTCAGACTGAGAGCCGTGATGCTCTCGCTCCCCCATCTTGCAGAGACTGACTGAGGCACTCAACACTTCCGGGTTTGATAGTCCCTCCGCAAGGGGCGTGGCCTTCAGGAGAGAGAATCTCAACATTTTTTGAACACTAATAACTCTTTTGTTTTTCATTGATGGGAAAAATCCTCTTGTCCTGTGCAGTGGAGGGGGACTCTGAGTGAGATGGCCAAAAATCACAGCCATAAGTGGCAGTGTTTTTTCAAATCAATATACAGAACAACAGGAAGTGGTATATATATATATATATATATATACACTAGACTAAATGGGACCCGTTGGTCCCAGCATCACATGGGAGGGCTGGTCACCCAACGCAATATTCCACCTCTCTACCAATTCCAATATTGCTGGCCAGTGGGGGGGAGGGCTTTCTGTTGTGCTAGCATGGGTGTTGTAGGCCGAAGGGACTGGTGTCCAGAGGGCTAGTATGGACATTGTGGGCTGGTAGCTCAGTCACTGAGGCCTAGCAGTACAGTCACTCACTCATGGCAGGCTGGCAGCTGAAAACTGCCAGAAATTCTGCCCAAAACAGGTAACAGACTGTGAGAGAGAAGAGGGAGTGGTTGGACTGAATGGATTATTGGGCTGGCAGTTCTGTCACTTGTGGCTGGTGGGCTGGCAGATCACTTACTCATGGCTGGTGGGCTGGCAGTGCAGTCATTCACGGCTGGTGGGCTGGCAGAGCAGTCACACATGGCTGGTGGGCTTGCAGTGCAGTTACTTACAGCTGGTGGGCTGCCAGTTCACTTACGCACGGCTCGTGGGCTGGCAGTGCAGTCACTCACGGTGGTGGGCTGGCAATTCAGTCACTTATAGCTGGTGGGCTGGCAGTTCATTTACTCATGGCTTGTGGGCTGGCAGTTCAGTCTCTGACTGCTGGTAGGCTGGCAGTGCAGTCACTGGCAGCTGGTGGGCTGGCAGTGCAGTCACTCATGCCTGGTATGCTGGCAGTGCACTCAGTCACCCCTGCTCCCTTCACCCTCCCACTCTGCTCCTTGCCATTACCCTCCCCCATGCATTCAGTCCATCTCCCCACAACCTCCCCGCATGCACTCTTAGTGGCTCTCCCACAGAGCATCCATTCCTGCCCATTTGGTTCCCATTGTGATGAAGAACACGCAGGCGACTTCTGGTGGCGTCAATGGAGTGCTGAGAGGTGCTGCTGTTTAACTCCGCACCCGAAGAATGCTTTAATGTGCTAAATACAAGTTGGAAGACGGGGGAGTTCTAAAAATAACTACTGGAGCTGTTATTTAATTGTGTAAAAGGAGTTATCAGAAATCCTGCTGATAATGGGGTTTTCTGATACTTTTAAATGCACAAGAAGAATTCCAACAGATTAACAGCAGTTTTAAATGGAAAAAGGGAATCCACATCATAAGCCTGCAAAACCTGCTGCAAGACCTGCTACAAGACTCCACCTGAAAAAACTTGGTAAAACTCCTCAAACATCAGCTGAAAGCTCGGAAGAAGAAGCTGATTCTCGGTCCTCCTACAGAAATGACTTCAAAGGAAGGACAGATGGAGCAATTGGAACAATTGGTAAGAACTTCAGTCACTAAAGACATTTCTAAATTAGTACAAGAAGGGAACGCCGCACTGGACAAAAGTATCTCTAAAAAAATTAAACACGGTAATGAGGAAGTGATGCTGAAAAGAGACTGAGAAAGGAGCAAGAAAGTAATGGGGGGCAACTTGCCAAAATGAATGATAAATGCCTGGACTTGGAAGCAAGATCGAGAAGGCAGAATATAAGATTAGTTGGAGTAAAAGAGGGAAGGGAAAGTGGAAAAAACCATTGGGAGTTTGCTGCTAACTTACTTAAACAAGTATTTAAGCTGCCTGAAAACCCGAGAATAGACGTGGCTCACCAGGTTCAACGCAAGGCTTAAGTAAGCTCAGCTGCCCCCCCCACCCCCCCTACCCCCCCCCCACCCCCCTACCACCCCCCCCCCCACCCCCCATACACCCCCCCACCCCCCCTACCCCCCCCCCACCCCCCGCTCCCCCCCCCCCCCCACCCCGCAAGACAGATTATAGTGAAATTTCACGACATCTCTGCTCTGGAAGAATTATGAAACTGATTCCATATGGATCGAATTTGATGTTTGAAGAGGATAACCTAAGATTCTTTTGTGACTATCCTGCTGAAATTGCTAAAAAGAGGGACATGTTCACAGAAAAGAATGATTTTGAAAGGAATCACTGGTGTAAGATATGGAATAATGTATCCTGCAAAGATAAGGTTAAGTTATAATTCTGTTGACCGTGCCTTCACGGACCCAAAAGAAGCATTTAAATATGCACAACGTATCGTAAAGGAGGTCGACTGATTATCAGGAGTCGGTCTCTCATAATATTACAGAGGAGAAGCGGCGAAGACAAGACTTTTTAACAAAAAAGCCTGCTCTTGTTAAGATGGCGGATTCTTCCACGAGGCGATGGCTAGACACTTTTTCTCTGGAATGTTAATTCAAGGCCAAACTCTATGTTTCACTCTGAATGAAGGATTTGGAAAACAAGTGAAGCCGAGGTGGAAAACAAATGGAATTTGGGAATATGAAAAAATAATATGAATGGACTTGTATACAAAAATTCATGACTTAAGAAACATACAATTATATACTAACATAAAACAATTAACTAACAGAACTAACTCAACAACAATAACCCACTACAGTGTAGTATTGATGCACAGCGTAATAATGATTGATTCCCCTAAGGGGGAAAAGGGGGGTTTCTCACGATGCTAATTAATTCCTAAGTATAAGGATAATGAGTTAAATATGATTGATATGTATTAACAATTTACTAATAAATTTAATGGATATAGCAGATCTAGTTTAAGCTGTGTGTAAAGGAGGGGGGGGAGGAGACTTAGATACTTGGAAACTGGTTAACCCCCTGGATCCTGCTGTTGTCTAATATAAAAGAATGGGACTTAATTGGGTAGTGAAATGTAAAGTATATAGGCATACACGGGTATATAGATAACAGTCACTGGTATATTTTAGCGTATACTTAATGTTGGATTTTTTGAAGATGCATTTGAATAGTTAGATTTGAAATGCGTTTTATCTTATATAAATTTTTCAATTTTGAACTGGCCTTTCTTCCTTTTAATAATAATTGGTCAAGGGGGCAGAGCGGAATGTACAACAACATCTACAGACGTCTACAAGAACTTACCTACCACCTTTAGGTGGTTTCTTTTTTTATAATATCTTTATTTTTAGATATTATATTATCACTTTTTGTTTTTCAATTACCTTTTCACCACTTTACACTTTCTGGTCTTTTTTAAGGTCTATTTTGAAGGGGAGATGCCAACAAAATTTAACAGTTGTGGATGACCACCCATCACCTAGAGTTCTCAGGTACTTGGTTGCACGATATGACTTAAGAGTATTAACATGATTTACAATGCAAGACAATAAATAAAAGAAAACTGGAGGAATCACGTTTTGTAGCTGGAATATAAGGGGCGCTAATGAACCAATTAAAAGGGGTAAGATTTTTGCCCAATTAAAAGCACTCAATTCTGACAATATTTTTTTTACAGGAAACACATTTGAAACATCAAACACAGATAAGACTGAAGGAAAATTGGATTGAGCAAACATACTACTCTTCATTTACTTCTAAATCTAGAGGCATGGTTATTATTATTCGTAAAGGTATACCATTTAAATCAAAGAATATCATAGCAGATAAAGTGGGGAGGTACGTTATAGTTACGGGAGAAATTCACTCTACCCCACTTTGATAAATATTTATGCTCCCAAATTTGATAACCCTCAACTTTTTAAATAAAATTCTGAATATAATTTCAGTTTAGCTGTCAAAATGTGATAATAGGGGGAGATTTGGGGCTTGACATTCTTGGACCCAGGACGGTTTGACAAGGTGGAGTTACACTGGGCAAAAAACAGGGCCCACCGGGCTTGACGGGGATTGAGCCGCTTCGCCGAACGCAGGTACTCCAGGTTCTTGTAGTCCGTCCAGACTTGGGATGGCTGCTCAGTGCCCTCCAACCAATACCTCCACTCCTCCAACGCCAGCTTCACTACCAGCAGCTCTCTGTTGCCAATGTCATAATTCCTCTCAGCTGGGGAGAGGCGGCAAGAGAAGAAGGCACAGGGGTGCATCTTCTGGTCCTTGGAGAAGCATTGGGAAAGCACCGCCCCAACTCCAGTATCAGAGGTGTCAACCTCCACCACAAACCGACGGGCTGGGTCAGGATGCTCCAGGATGGGGGCGGTAGTGGAGCATTGCTTAAGATCCTGGAATGTCTCTCAGAAACAGAGGGCCAGGCAAACTTGAAGGAGGTAGCTGTGAGAGCAGTGAGAGGAGCAGCCAGGATGCTGTAGTTGCAGATAAAGCGGTGGTAAAAATTGTTGAAACCAAGGAAGCGTTGTAGCTCCCATTGACTGGTAGGCTCAGGCCAATCTGCCACCGCTCTTACCTTTCCTGGATCCATCTCGACATGGCCAGCAGAGAGGATGTATCCCAGGAAGGACACCGTGGACTGGTGGAACTCACATTTCTCTGCCTTGACGAACGGCTGGTTCTCCCATAGCTGCTGCGGGACGAGTCGGACATGGTGGCTATGATCCGATGCAGAGCTAGAGTAGATGACAATGTAACTGAAGACAAACCGGTTCAGCATGTCTCAGAGCACTTCATTGACCAGGGCCTGGAAGACACTCATAATGCCCGCTGGGTGTGTTGCAGGCTGTCTTCCACTGTCTCCTTCCTTGATGCGAACCAAATGGTTGGCATTGTGTAGATCCAGCTCGGTAAGCATGGTGACATGCTGCAGGCAGTTGAAGACAGAGGAAATGAGTGGATCGGGGTAACGGTTTTTGACAGTGATGTCATTCAGGCCTCGATAGTCAATGCAAGGGCGAAGGTCGCCATCCTTCTTATTCACAAAGAAAAATCCCACCCCGGCGCAAGAGGATGGACAAATTAAACCAGCTGCTAGAGACTTCGAAATGTATCTCTCCATGGTGTTGGTCTCAGGAGCAGAGAGCGAGTACAGATGACCGCGGGGTGGAGAAGTACCCGACAATGTCAATGGCACAATCATAAGGGCGGTGAGGAGGTAAAGAAGTGGCTCGGAACTTGCATAAGTCCTCTTTCAGGTCTTGTTAGTCAGATGGTACTTTGTAAGGGTCAAGATTGTCATTAGGGCAACAGACAAAGAGGTGAGGGGAAGACAAGCAGAGTGAAGACAATTAATGTGACAATCCTCCCCCCAAATAGAGACCTTGTCAGTTTATGGTGGGGTTGTGAGTAGTCAGCCAAAACCGACCCAGAACGACAGGGACAGGAGGTGAACTTCACAGGAGCAACTGAATTCTCTCCTGGTGATCTCCATTAACATAAAGTTCTGGAGGGAGGGCAGAGAGTGAAGCCACACCAATTATTCTTCCATCAAGTGCACTGGCGTAGCAGGGCTCTTCTACTATAACAGTGGGAATCAGAAATTTCCAAGCAACAGTGATATCAATGAAGCTATCATCTGCCCCCGAGTCAATCAGAGCATCAAGTTTCAATAGCATGTCTCCAAAGTGTTTTTAATCAGGTGAAAATAGGAGGGAAATAAACCTTGCTCACCCATAATCCCTCTCTTGCTGGAGAGCATTGGCTTTTACTGGGCAAGCAGCGATTAAGTGTCTGGGACCTCCACAGTAGAGACAACGCCTCTCCCGTGTGCGTCTCTGGCGATCACTCAGCCTGGTGCGGCCAATCTGCATAGGCTCCCCCTCCACTGGATCAGGACCGGGATGCATGGGGCTTCTTCCTCCCGAGGGAAGTGAGACAATTGGCTCACTTTGACGAGAGGAGTTTGATGGGTAAGGACACTGTTTGAGAGCTGCTGCTAGCTTGTTTTGCTTTTGTTCTCAGAGCCGGTGATCTATTCGGATGGTTAAATCAATCAGCGCGTCCAGATTTGAAGGAAGATCCTGAGAGGCCTACACAACCTTTGGGTTCTCGTTGGGGCCATGGATGAAGATACTGAGCAGAGCTTTATCACACCAACCCATGGCGGAGATGCAGCATCCTCTGGGCTGTCTCAGCTCTGCCGCAAAATAGGCAGAAGTCTAGCTGTCTTTCAAAGGCAGCTGTATCCCAGAGTGAAGCATGGCCTGACAGCATGGAGATGGCATAGGCTACATTGGAGCATTCTGCGCTGAAGTGGGAAGGTTGGTAACTCAAAAACCAACGAGCACTGGGAAAAGAATGACCTGCATATAGACGGATCACAATGGTACCTCTCCAGGGTGGGAAGAACAGGCTCCAGAATGGGCTGGATACAGATGCAAGTGGACGGAGGCGGAGAGGCATCAGCAGAGACGGGAGGAATTGTCGGCGGTGCGAGGTGTACCAGGAGCTGTTTGACCCCAGTTGCTACATGCCCGACCCTATCCACAAGTCGGTCTATTAGACCAGTAAATTGATCTATTCGAACCGAGAGTGGAGCTTTGGTGATAAACAGCCTTGTAAAGATGAGCCAATATCTGCTCAGTCCTGGAACTGGGAGCATCCAAGCTCTGGTCGATCTGATCAGGATTGCCTGCCAAGTCCATTCTGGCCGACTAATCTGTCAGAAGGCTCAGAAATAGAAAGGACTCGAATGCAAGCTCACTGAGAAGTACAGAAGAAAATCCAAAATCCAATGCTAATACAACCGAAAGATATAGACCTGGAACCACCAGAACTCAGAACTGCTATCGAACCGGCAGAATTCAGAACTGCTATCAAATCTATAGAATGCAGAACTGATTAGTCGGCAGCCAATTGGTGATAATCTCAAGAATTTATACCAAGTGTTAAATTAGAGGAGCAGATTAAATGCAACACCTAATAGCTCATTGGAGGAGTGTGGAAAGAGTCTCATGTGTCTGGAGGCGTGGCAAGTATGACAACAAAATATATTGACAAACTGAAAATTAAAGGGGCTGTTCCACTGCGGCGACCTAATCTGCGAGTTTAGAAGAGTTTGCATTTGACTCAAACTCGCAGCATGGTTGACACATGGTCCTAGGAGGTCCTATGAGGTCACTGGAACTCTCCTTCATGCTCTAGAGAAGTTCACGATTACTCGCGGCATGTTGAAAATTTTTTCCACGAGTAAAATTTGGTCGGCATGGCTCTTTTTAACTCGTAGTGCAGTGGAGTGGGGTCACTATTTAGTTACAGGCAGTCGAGGGCAGCAGTAGGCAATCTCCTTCGCTGGCCGGGCATTTTGATTGGCTCATTTGAGTTTTCAGGACCCAGGAAAACCGACCGGTAGGTTAAATGCCCGTTAAACTTTATTATACTTCTTAAAAGTGTCTCCACTCCTACTCCCCCCCTTCTCCCCCCCCTTCTTCCCCCCTTCTTCCCCCCCTTCTTCCCCCCTTCTTCCCCCCCTTCTCCCCACCCCCCTTCTACCCCTCTTCTCTCTCCTTCTCTCTCCTTCTCTACTCCTCTCTCCCCTTATCGCTCCCTTCCTCATTCATCGCGAGTCTGAATTTCAGACAGCGCTCCCCCGCTTTCCTTGGCCCCCGCCTTTGCGATGTGTTTGTGTGTGCAGTCGGTCGATCCAGCTTGCGGTTTAAATGCTGACAGTCGATCCAGCTCAAGGTTTTCCAGGCGAGTGCCCTTGAGCTTGAATGTCAAAGATATAACCATATAAATAACCATATAACAATTACAGCACGGAGACAGGCCCTCTCGGCCCTTCCAGTCCGTGCCGACCATTTGTTTTCCCCTAGTCCCATCTTATTGCACTCAGACCATACCCCTCCATTCCCTTCACGTCCATATACCTATCCACTTTACTTTTAAATGTTAAAATCGATCCTGCCTCCACCACTTCTGCTGGAAGCTCATTCCACACAGCCACCACCCTCTGAGTAAAGAAGTTCCCCCTCACGGTCCCCTAAACTTCTGTCCCTTAATTCGCATGTCATGCCCTCTTGTTTGTCTTCCCTACCCTCAATGGGAAAAGGCTATCCACGTCAACTCTGTCTATCCCTTTCATCATTTTAAAGACCTCAATCAAGTCCCCCCTTAACCTTCTGCGCTCCAAAGAATAAAGACCTAACTTGTTCAACCTTTCTCTGTAACATAGTTGCTGGAACCCTGGCAACATTTCTAGTAAATCTCCTCTGTACTCTCTCTATTTTGTTGACATCCTTCCTATAACTAGGCGACCAAAATTGTACACCATACTCAGAATTGGTCTTACCAATGCCTTGTACAATTTTAACATTACTTCCCTACTCCTATATTCAATGCTCTGATTTATAAAGGCCAGCACACCAAAGGCTTTCTTTACCACCCTATCTACATCGATTCCACCTTCAGGGAACTATGCACAGTTATTCCTAGATCCCTCTGTTCCACAGCATTCCTCAATTCCCTACCATTTACCATGTACGTCCTATTTTGATTTGTCCTGCCAAGATGTAGCACTTCACACTTATCAGCATTAAACTCCATCTGCCATCTTTCAGCCCACTTTTCCAAATGGCCCAAATCTCTCTGTAGACTTTGAGAATCTACTTCATTATCCACAATACCACCTATCTTAGTATCATCTGCATACTTACTTATCCAATTTTCCACCCCATCATCCAGATCATTGATGTACATGACATACTCTTCTTAACTCGCGGATTAAGTCACCGCAGTGGGACAGCCCCTTGACAAAGATGAAACATGAGGTCAGCAGTGGCTGGAAATGATTGAGCAAGGAGTCAGTGTGGTGATGACCTTCACCATTACAAGCAGTGTTGTCCTGATGGTCAAGCTATGTATAACATGATTTCCTCAATGAAATAGACATGGCAAAGCCTGGCCTCATTGAGAATTCCTGTTAGTTAATGTTGTGATTCACAGCGATGGCGAGCAACACAACCACAGCTGGAGGTCTCTACAAAGAGAAAACAATAATCAGCAGATTCAAAAGTTAAAAGAAAGAAAAGAGAAAGTAAGTTTTCAAAAACCCAGCCAATGCTAGCTTAAATATGTGAAGGCAAATTTCCTGTCCTCAGAAATTCAGGTCTAAGGGCAATATTCTCAGAACCTACAGGTTCCTGCAGATATTGGAGAATGTGCCAAGCAGCTTCTAACATTGACTCCTGCAGTTTTCTTGCTGTCTCCTGGGGACTCCTTGTTGACGAAAGTGGAAGTTAAGACCTCCCTGGTGGAATAAAACTGGGTGAAAAAAAGGTCTTACCTTCCACTGCCTGCAACCTCCGGCAACCACCTTCAACTAGTATCGCAACTGGCTTTGACTAAAAAATTACCGATTTTTAAAACGGCAACCTATTTTTAGTCGCGGCCGGTTTTGAATTTTTTGAAATAATCGCTGGAACATAGAAGAAGCAGAAACCACTTTCGACCATTAGGGAGCCTGAAAAAACTTCAGGCAACCGCACGGAAACCTTGGGTGGGGCACAAAGTCTCCAGAGGTTTCCGTTCAGGTTTCCTTAGTGGGACAGGGGCATTACTGCACCAGGGACCCGGGTTCAATCCTGACTACAGCTGCTGCCTGTACAGAGTTTGTACGTTCGTCCCGTGACCTGCTTGGGTTTTCTCCAAAAGCTCCGGTTTTATCCCATCCCAAAGGCTTACAGGTATGTAGATTAATTGGCTTCCGTAAAAATTGTAAATTGTCCCTAGTGTGTAGGAAGGTGCTAGCATACTGGGTGATCGATGGTCGGCACAGACTCGGTGGGCCAAAGGGCCTGTTTCCACACTGTATCTCTAAATTTCAAAGTAACAATAGTTTAATGGTACTTTTTTGTCACAAGTACCCAGGTGCAGTGAAATCCTTTTTGTACATACAGTCCAATAAAAATCTTACTATTTCTAAGCACAATCATACTCAAGAACAAGAGTGTAGGAATAACAGATTACACTGAGACAGTACACAATATTTTCCATTTTTCTGGCATCATTTTGTATGATTCAACGTTTTTTAAAAATGTAGTTTTAACTTGGCCATAAATGCCCATAGTCATGGCAACAGCACTGGATTGGAGTTGCAGGAGTCAGCCTGGACAGGCAATTGTGTTGATGTGCTCCGCCACTGGTGGCCACGTCCAATCCATGTGCTCAGCTTCTTAGAGTGGCACCTGAACCACTCGAGCCCCAGGCTGCTGTAGGGCCTCCAGTGAAGCCCACTCCACCAACATCTCGATCCAAACCCTCGAATGCGCCAACCCTTGCCTCGCATGGCCCGTCACTTAGCCACTGTGCACCACGCCACCTCCCGCAGCCGGCCTCTGATCATCCAGAGCACCTTTGAGGACACGGAAGGTAAGACCCCAGCCTGCTTACCGACATCATTCTTTTTTTGTGTCCTCCGTTACCACTATTGTTCATCTTACCACTTGATGAACTTGAGTTCCAGACACATAGAGACACAAAACATGCAAAGGAGATGGGTGAGATGCAGGGACAAATGGAGTTCAAACTCCCATATAAAAGCATTATCAAAAGTGTCTTGGGTTAGCAAGTACTTGGAATTTATCATTCGTGCTTACAAAGCATGATGAAATGACAGTGGGATTACAATGCAGAATCCAAAATTCCACGCTGGAATAATGGTGACATTGAAATCAAATGGTTAGAATTGAAGAACATATCTCTCTACCTATACATAACTAAAATTCTGATCTTGTGCTATTCCGGTTTATACGGTTTTTCTATTTATGAAAAAAAGGTACGCGATAGCACTACAATTTTTCACCAACTCACTCACTATTCTCCTGTGCTGCGAGTGCAACAAGTTTCATTTTACTTTGGATTCACGTGAGTGACTACGTGAAGAAGGCCGTCAGCCCGCATGTACGTCATTACGTTGACTCGATTTGCGCAAACGAGCCGACTGGCAGAAGCGTTGCTCTGTCCAGCGGTAAGTTTAAACCTAAAGGTAAGTTTCATCTTATTCCCAGGTTTTTGTGTTTCCTTTTTTTTGCAGGAATCTCTGTACAGAGATATACCTGCTCGACTAATTGGGGCGAAGTCCGGACAGGCCGCGAAACTGGTCATGGACCGTGGGGAATCCCGGTCTCGGCCACGGATACTGGGACCAGGGGGAACCGGCTACAGAGACCGCGGAAATGTGGGTAGCCGGCGGCCATCGGGTTCACCACCCAAAGTCACTGACAACACAGTCAGTGGCTTCCAGACCGGCTGTGGTTCCCAGGAAGGAGGTAAAACAAACCACAAGCCGGCAAGGTCTGTGAAGCCAGGCCAGGAGAGTCCCCCCCCGACATACAGGGGTCAGCTGTTTCCAGACCGCTGTGGTTCCCCAGGAAGGGGGTAAAACCAACAGCAAGTCGGGTAGGCCTGTGGAAGTCAGGCCAGGAAGGACCCCTCCAACATATAGCGGTCAGCCGCTTCCAGACCGCTGTGGGTCCCCAGAAAGGGGGTAAAACCAAAGGTAAGACGGTCAGGCCTGTGGACTAGGGGAGTCAGGCCAGGAGGGTTTCCCTCCTTCAGTGGGTAGCGTCTGTGGACGTCATAACCCACATGGAGCACCTGATGGAGAGGTTGCTCCACAATGATACTCCAAAGGAGGTAGTTATCAGCGCGGGTCTCCTTCGGGGACCTGCGGCAGCGGCACCTCTTTCTGGGCTGCACAATGTCTCCCTCTCTGAGGATGGGGAGCATTCAGGGTCAGTTCCTGTCTGACTCAGAGCAAAAACCTGATATAGGTCCATAGGAGGGGCCATGTCAGCGTAGGTATCCTCAGGGGCCTGTTTTGAGATCTCCCTCACTGTGGAGGGGAGTCTGAGTGGTCAGTGTATAGCTGACTTTAAAATTGAAAGTATGTCTGTGGAACACACTGGAGCACATGCATTATGGCTTCAAGAGATACTCGCAAATGAAGGTGTTGCTGCAGGAAGAGTTGGTCTCCAGCCGCTGGCAGAATACCCGGAAGGGGCCAGAGTTCCCTCACGCTACAAGTGCCGGTAGTGAACAGAGCAATCAGGGTGACATCGGAGAGCATGAAATCCAGGAGATGAAACCAGCCGAATCCTCTCTTCTGGTAAGACCTATCCCACAGGTAAGACCAGGATGAGGCTGCAAAAAGCTGTCGGAGTAATCAAGGGAGCAAATCTTCAGCGGTAGGCAACGACACACCCCACGCCTCCATCGGGGATAAGCGGTTCACTGAAGCCGGTGGCAGCTTGAAAGCTGTGCACGGAATTATGGCCAAAGTTCTCAGCATGATGAGGATTCAGACCAAGGCCCAAGCCGGTCTCAAGGAAAATATGTACTCCACGCACCTTACCAGTCCTACTCTCCAATCAAGGGGAAAAAGAACCCGCATCAGAGGCCTTTAGGCTTACCATGAGACCACCGGCAGCCGAAACATGGGGTTGTGGACCATTTACATGTTGGTAATATTTACACTGGTGTTTTTGTACAAGGGACAATGATATCATGAGATTCAGATCTGGTTTAAAAAACAAACTGATGATAACATGTGATTACTTTATACTGCACAACATACATAGGTTCCAAGCAGGCTTGGAATTGGGGCCGGAGTTGTCTTTCGAGGCAGGCCCAGTATTATGGCCAGGATTGCCTTTCAGGACAGGGTAAAAGATGGAGGATGTCACTTCATCCAGATTTAACTCGTATGTGCAGTATAGACTTTCAAAATAGGAAACTTTGTTACTGTCTAACTATTGATTCTATAGGAGCTATATGGCAAGCATCGATCTCAAAGATGCATGCTATTCCGTTCCCATTCACAGGGATCACCGGATATATTTGATGTTTCAATGATAACAGTTAAAGCACAGCAAAATGGGCTAACCAGCTCCCAGATTTATTTACCAAATTATTAAAACCGGCTGCTCAGAGCTCAAGAACATTTGTTATCACCTATCCGGATGATGTTTTAAACGCTGTATTTTACTAAAATTAACTGTTGCAGCCCCAAACTATATTTGAGAAATTGGGGTCCTTTGATCCATCCAGTTAAATTTAAGTTGATACCAATCAGAAGTTTTGACTATTAGGATTTACATTTAACTATCAACTTAACAGGGACTCCGCCCTGGGGCAAGGGATGGAATTAACAGAAGCCTGTAACAACCTTGTTGTTATTAAGCAGCCTTCTATTCATCAAGTGTAATTGGCAATATAGCAGCAGTGTTTCAGAGGTGCAAATTGGGCCTTTGCATTTTCAGAACTTACAACGTGAATTACAAAGAATTAACCCCTCAAGTACCATATAGGTCATTGTTAATAGACCTATGCTATTAGCAGCTGAAGCTACCAAAGTCACAATGGTGGCAGTATTCAGCATTGCTCCAGTAATTTTGGTCAGTAATCTCCAGTAATTACAAACTGATGCTAGTGCTCAAAGGTGAGAAATTACGAATGCCATCTCCAGTTTCGGAGGCGGATGCGGTTTACATGAGTCACCAATTTTTCAGTTATTGAAATCAACTACCTATAAACACTAGGTGCATTCTTTAGGTTAAAGGTTATTGTGCGAATATGCATAATCTACATGCTCAACTCCAAGTTTATACACTATGGTGGTGGCATATGTTAGTCACATGGGTGCAATCAAGTTAAAGTATCCTATGATATTTACCTAACCTCATTTGATGCTATTGTATTATCACGTGAAATCAATGACAACACAGAATGGATGTTGGATCACAAAGTATTTAATGTCATTATGGCTCGATTGAACACCGAATATCGATATGTTTACATCCAGGCTCATTTACCAGTTGCAAAATATGTGGCATACAGTGGCGATAGATTATCGCCACACTGGGGAGGAATGTTCTTGCATGCATTCTGCCACATCAATCGGGTCTTGCAATAAATCCAGCAAGATACCGCTTCAGGCTTTTCGAACTGCCTGACAGACATACGCAGCCATGGTTCCCGCTAATGTTGGGAATAATATAGAATATGGTTATTCAAAACATAAAACTTTGCTGGTTCAGCCTGTGACTCGGGAAACCAGCCTCTGTATGATAAATCAATTAATTGACTAGCAGACTCTGAGATGACTATTCCTGCGGCTTGGGTTGTCAGACCAATCCATGTAGTGCTCACTGCAGAGTGCAGGGAAAGCACCAAAAGGCAGAACATTTCCACTTCAGCAGATGGGAAGCGTTTTTGTTTAAATACACATGTTACATACTATACAACACAGATAACTGACGTCTTACAGTTCATTTTTAAATGGGTCTTTGTCATTAATTAAGTTACAGTGCCATTAACTGTGCCAACGTGCTTCTCATCATATTTGCTGCAGCAAGCGGGACCCACACTGTTGGGTCTCACCCTCTGATATCCAGATTTATATAGGGTATCTTTAACACAAGTTCTCCCAGGCCCAGTTACACGGAAGTATGGGATATTGACGTTATGTTTACACTACGTCACCAGGGGGCTCCAGCTGCATCCTTATCTTTAGCCGGCTCTCATAAGGTAGTTATCCTCTTGGCACTGGCCTCAGTGCAATGGGTCCAGTCACTACATAAATTGCGACTGGACAGGATGGTTACATCCGCTAATAACATTATATTTTATGTTTTGATTTAATTAACCAGATCTACGACAAGCAATTACATGCCCACCGCTCCTAACCCTCGTATCATAAAGGTCATCTGGTAGTTCTACTCTTCTCTAATCTTACTATGTTCAGTTCAACCATCATTATCTGTGATTTCCCACCGCTGCTTTGAAGATTGATGCGCAAGCGGGCTGACGGCCTTCTTCACGTAATCGCTCATCGTAACTCCTCATAAAATAAAGATCAAACTTCAAACTGGTAAGTTCCCATTTAATCTTACTATTCTGATTGGTAGTATATTGTAAAAGTTAGCGAGGTTTAAAAATCTTAAAAACCGTGCATGAGCAGATAGATCTCCTCTCCTGCCAGTCAGCGCCATGCGGATTAGTCTTCTTCTGTCACTCCACAGGACGGTCCACCCTTCCCTGCGCCATTGCGTCTTTACTGGAGCTGAGGGGCACTCTGGATGGCCGGCAGAGGTCTCCAACTGGACACAATTTTCGGAGGGACCGGAAGTGGCCCAGTACGGGGATGTCGCCAAACAGAAAGCGGAGAGTCTGATCCCGGCGGACGAGAGTGTCCAGCACCCGCTGTGAGTGCCAAACACACCACTCGCAATGCCCCACATTTCCAGCCCCTTCCACTCTGGTCCCCTCGCTGGCTCCTGCCCCTCTCCCCCTGATACTCCCCTCTCCCCCGGCTCTTCCCAAGTCTTTTCTCTGAGCTCTAGGGAGTGGGGAAGTGAGGAGGGATAGTGGGGAGATAGGGAGAGGTGAGGAGTGGGGGAGGTGGGGGATAGAGGGATAGTGGGTAGGGAAAAGAGTTATGGAGGGAGGGAGGGATGTGACTGAGGGTAGGGGAAAGGAGAGGGGTAGAGGCGAGGAAGAAATTGGGGGACGGGAGGAGGGGAGGGGAAAGAAGAGGGACGGTGAAGAGGAGGGGGAGAGAGTGCTAGGGATGAGGAGACATGAGCTGCGCCTGTGCAGTTGGGGGCTATGGGTGAGTGGTGGAATATTGCATTGGGAGACAAAGCCTCCTGCGTAACAGGGACCCAACGGGTCCCACTTAGTCTAGATGAAATTAAAAGATGACTATTTTATAAAAAATTTAAACAAAAGGAGAAAATTAATGCTTAGTGCACTTTGCTGCAAAAATACAATTTTCAGCAAGATAGAAATTAAAGTGGTTCAAATAATTAGGCACAGAAAATATGCCAGCCAATAAAAGAAACAAATAGTAATATAAAAATAAAATGCTAAACAGGTCAGACAGCATCAACAGAGAGTCTGTTGAGTTATGCTTTGAAGTTCATGTACAGAAAAAGTATTCCACTGTGAAATTATAAAGTTTCAAACCAGACATGCTCATACAGTGAGTTAATGGTGCAAAGCAAAATCTTGTAAGAGCTAATAATGCAAATTAGCAGAACAAAAAGTTTTGGAATAACTCATCGGGTCAGGGAAGATCTCTGGAGGATGTCCTCCACAAATCCTGCCTAACATATTGCGCTACTCCACAACTTTGTTTAGTTTGTTTCAAGATACGACATGGAACGGGCCGTTCTGCCCACCGTGTCCTCCATGATCATCCATCATTCGTACACTGGTTCTAGATTGTTCAACTTTCGCATCCACTCCCTACACACCAGGGGCAATTTACAAACATCGTTGGGATGAGGGGAGAAGCCGGAGCAGCCGAAGGAAACCCAGGCAGTCACAGGGAGAACTCCACACAGACAGCACCCAAGGTCAGGATCGAACCTGGGTCTCTAGCATCAAGAGAACGCATCTCTACCAGCTTAGGCTTTGTACAAGATTCCACCAACTGCAGTTCTGTCAATACCAATTAGTATCAGATTTGAAAATATTGTATAGAAATCAATGACATAAGATAGCGCCAGATCATGCTTAAAAGCAACTGTAATTGAAGTAACTGAATTTCTTTATACATTTAAAACAAAATAAAGCAAACTAAAAATACGTTCTATTCATTCTGTTTTAGTTTAAACAAGTGCGGACCCGTTAGGTCCCATTCCCCCAACGCAATATTACACCGAATTGTGCATGCGCGGCTGACGGGCCCGCACTAACAGCAGAAATTAAGTTAAATTAAAACTTTGCATTTAATATTTCCATTACCTCACCAACCCTCTTCCTTTTCCTATCCTCCTCCATTCCCCTTCATGCCCCAGCACTCCATCCCCCTCCACTTCATCCTCCCTCTTCTTTCCAACTCCTCCTCCCCTCCCCCACTCCCTCCCACACCTCTCCTCCCTCTCCTTTCCCCTATCCTCAGTCACTCCCTCCCTCCATAACCCCTCTCCTCTCCCTACACCCTCATCTGCCTCTATCTCCATGCTCCCCCACTCCTCACCTCTCCCTATCCCACCCCCCACTCTCCTCCTCACTTCCCCCACTGCCCCTCCTCTCCCTCTATCCCTCCTCCTCCCCCACTTTCCCTCCTCACCTCCCCCACTTTCCCCTCACTCTCCCTGCCTATCTCCTCCTCGCCCTCAATCTCACCACTCTCCTTACCTCCCCAGGATCTTGATGAAAACCACCGCCAGCCCTGTTTTGTCTACCACGTCGGCGATGAAGTTGTACTTGAGGCGGGGGCTATCAGGGGGGATGGGTCGAGTGGCCTGGAGCCGGCAGAGGGGGAGGAAGAGGCAAAGTCTGCAGCCTAGTCCTTGCCCCAGGTCCCGTTCCTCTCCCTCTCCTCAGGCCCAGAGCATCAGCGCCGCCGCTCCCAGATCCAGCCTCAACGTCCAGGCCCCGGGTCCCCACTGCCAGACCCCGCTGCATGGGCCTGGAGCAGCAGCGTCGCCGTCCCCAGCACCCAGGCCCCGGGTCCCCGGCGCGGCCTCTCCCCGCCCCCAGCGCCCAGCCCAGGGCCCGGGGGGCAGAAAGGACCCAGGGAAGCATTTGTAAAATAGAAGGAAACTTACCCGTGGAGCAGTTGGGTCCCCATTGTGAGGCCAGGCAAGTAGATGCAAAGAAAAAAGATGGTGATCTGAAAATTGGGAAAAGCCCCAACTGCACAGGCAAGGCTGAGGACCCGTTGGGTGCCCTTTGTGATACCAGTCAAGTAAAGACGGCAAGTGGGGGGCGCTGTGTTAGTTTTTAAAAAGTTTTAAACATCAATAACTTGTAAAATATAACATCAAGCTTAACGAAAATTGACACTGCTCATCCCAGGACAATGCTGAGCAAAGTGAGCCTAAAATTGTTGTGCTATCATTTTACGCAAATATAGGTACAAATATATATAGGTGCAAATATGGCTACAAACAAGATGAGAAAGAGAAACAGACAGACAGACAGACAGACAGACAGACAGACAGACAGACAGACAGACAGACAGACAGACAGACAGACAGACAGACAGACAGACGTCAAATCCATTTTGCCTTACAAATCCACAATTTCAATTGAAACATTTATGTTTTGGCTTCTGTGATGAATTGGTACCCCTGCAAGAATCCCAGGACACTTCAGAACAAGGCAATGTAGTTCAACAGATCAATGCTAGTATCAGGTCTATCCGGCACAGATCTACACCAAAACTTCATCCTATGATTACATATTGACACACACTTAACTGTTTCTCTCCCATACATACCTGCATATCTTCACCACAAAGGTATCTCCGCTAATCACCTCAACTGTAATTATGGTAATAATTTTTAATAGCCAGGATACTTGATTAGATTTATGGCAGTTCTGGTCTCAACCGTGATTGGATAGAATTGCAAGATATACTATGGAAACAGGCCCTTTGGCCCATTGAGTCCACTCATTCACAATAGTTTTATGTTATTCCACTGTTGCATCAATTCTGCACACAATAGACCAATTTAGAGGCCAATTAACCTACAAACCTGCACGTCTTTGGGATGTGGGAGGAAGCCAGGTCAAACGGTGAAAACCCATGAGGTCACAGTGAGAACGTGCTCTGTAAACTCCACCAAGATAGCACCCAAGGTCAGAATAGATCCAGGGCCTCTGGTGCTGTGAGACAGCTGCACTGCTGTGCAGCACTTGTCTTACTGTATCACAGTTAAACTTAATTTGAAATATGACTTCATATCAGGATACTTCTTTATCATCACTTTTTGTGCCTAATTTACAATAAATTATTGTAGATATGCCTTCTCGGATATGATTTTTATATATTTATATATATAAAAGGAAATTGGACTATTCTCTGGATATAGTTACAAATCAAACAGAACTCTACTGTCAGTTTAATTCATCCATAAATGTACTCTGTTATTTTACATGCTTTTTTTATGGTCTTGTTAACATATGATGATGTTGTCAGATCTCACGGGTCTGAGCTGTAGGGTTAGGTTGGGCAGACTGGGCCTTCATTCTTTGAAGTATAGTCTTTTTTCCCCCCAGTTGGGGAATCAAGAACTAGAGGGCAGGTGTTTATGGTGCGGGGGGCAAAGATTTATGAGGAACCTGAGGGGGCACCATTTTCACACATAGTAGTGGGTATATGGAATGTGCAGCCAGAGGAAGTAGTACAATAACAATATATAAAATATATTTTTACAGATACATGGATAGGAAGGATTTTGAAGGAATGTCGGACAAATGCAGAATGGGACTTGCTATGATGGGGCATCTTGGGTGGAATTTACCCTAAGTGATTTGTGTAAATGGTGGGGCAGCGATAGAGTAGCGAATGCACAGCCGGAGACCCGGGTTCGATCACTACCACGGGTGCTATCTGTATGGAGTTTGTACATTCTCCCCATGACCTGCGTGGGTTTTCTCCGAGATCTTCAGTTTCTTCCAACACTCCAAAGACGTTCACGTTTGTAGGTTATAATTGGCTTAGAAAATGTAAACATTGTCGCTAGTGGGTGGAGGATAGTGTTAATGTGCGGGGATCGCTGGTCGGTGGGGACTCGGTGGGCCGAAGGGCCTGTTTCCACGCTGTTTCTTTAAACTAAACTAAATCCTTCTATTGTACAATGTTTTCAGTGGAGAATATGTTCCTCATTCATCTAAGAAAAACAGCTTACTCAAGTGTAATAAAGTTTCCTTTTCAATAGGAAAGTCTATTAGGTGGGTTATTAATGGTTTTGTGTTTCTTTTTCTCGCATTTCCATTTATTAATTGCTATCATACTTATTATTTTCATTTTGTACTTTTGATTCTGAAGTTCAAATTGTGGAGCAAAATGGAGTCCAGCACGGCTCCTTGTGAATCATTCAAACTTCTGTTGGTAATTTCCATTTATTTTAACGCCACCATTTTATCTCTATCTATCTCGGGGTGAAACTAGATCGGCAGCTGACCAACAAGCAATACCTTGAAGCTTTCCGTGCTAAAATGTCGGCACGGAACAACCTCCTGCATTGCTTGGCTGGATCATCATGGGGCGCCAGGGCATTTACTCTCCGAACCAGTGCTCTTGCACTCGTGTACAGTGCCACTGAGTACACCGTCCCAGCATGGTGCCACAGCGCTCATCCTACCAAGCTAGACGCCATCCTCAATGACACCATGCGGATCATCAACGGCTGCCTACGCCCTACTCAGACAGATCTTCTGATGGTGCTCGCAGGAATCGCACCCGCTAAGCTTCGCAGAGAGCACTTCACTCATAGGCTGGTCTGCAAGGCCCCATCAGACACCAAACTTCCTCTGCACCACCTCACAGCAACTGGGACCTCAACGCCTGTCATCTCATCGCCCTTTCTCCCGTCACGCAGTGGCCCTCTGTGGCTCCGGTTTCAACACACTAGGAGTATGGAGAACCAGCTAGGAACAGACTTTGCGACTTCCACAATTCACTGTTACACCGACCACCACAGCTCCACCTGGATTGGACCTGCCTTGCAAAGAATGTGTCGCCCTGAACCGGCTCCATACATGCCAATGTGCATTGCTGGGGGCTCGTTCTCAGCAGCCTGCATGTGTAGAGCAGACCAGCAAACAGCGCAGCACGTCATTTTCGACTGCACTGTCCTTCGCCACCCTAGTGGAAGGGTAGACTTCACGGCCCTTGACAACAGTACATTGAACTAGCTGCAGTGCCTGGAGGGCGTTACATAACCTCTGCTGCCTCAAACACAAGAAGAAAAATCTCTATTTGATAAAAGTATTGCATGCCCATTTTTCCTTCCCTTTTCTTTCAGACTGTCTAATAACCTGGAATATATTTAGTTGTCATTTCTGATCAGTGTGTAGACATACTTCCTGTGTACCTTTCTCATCCTTTCTGCAGTTGAACAGAGCCCTAGTGAGACCACACCTGGTGTATTGTGTGCAGTTTTGGTCTCCTAATTTGAGGAAGGACATTCTTCCTATTGAGGGAGAGCAGCATAGATTTAATTCTCGCAGCGTTAATGCAGCGTTAATTCTCGGGATGGCGGGACTGTCATATGCTGAGAGAATGGAGCAGCTGGGTTTGTACACTCTGGAGTTCAGAAGGATGAGAGGTGATCTCATTGAAACATAGAAGATTGTTAAGGGCTTGGACACACTAGAGACGGAAAACATGTTCCCGATGTTGGGGGAATCCAGAACCAGGGGCCACAGTTTAAGAATAAGGAGTAAGCCATTTAGAACGGAAACGAGGAAACACAGTGGTGAGTCTGTGGAATTCTCTGCCTCTGAGGGCAGTGTAGGCAGGTTCTCTGGATGCTTTCAAGACTGAGCTGGATAGGGCTCTTAAAAATAGCGGAGTCAGGGGATATGGGGAGAAGGCAGGAATGGGGTACTGATTGTGAATGATCGGCCATGATCACATTGAATGGCGGTACTGGCTCGAAGGGCAAAATGGCCTACTCCGGCACCTATTGTCTATTGTCTATTGTCTATTGTCTCATCTGGTTCCTTCCGATGACCCTTTTGGCCTTGAGTACCATTGTTTTATTTGGGATGCTATGCAGTGCAATGCAGTCATTTAAATGTATCTTTATAATTGCTTCCATTACTTTACTTTTAACTTTGCCTCTATTTTGTAACTTCATATTTCCCTGATCATTTTAGTTCTTTACCTTGGTGTGACCTTTACTGTCTAATTTCCTTTAGCTTCAGTCAAATGTTATTTTCCACAGATTGTTCATTCTGATAAAAGTAGATTAAGCCAAGTGAAGAAAATAGAGAGTAAAAGCAGAGTAATTTAGCCTGGTTAAAAAAAGAGACAAGGTAAAGTTGGCAGGTAACATGAAGGGAAATGATATTGGATTTTATCAATACTTAAGAAGTTGTAGAATGGCTGAAAGTATGCACATAACTTAAAGTATTTGAAAAAAAATATGGTCATAGATCTTGGCTGATAGAAAGGCTAAATTAATAATTTACCGTGTGCTTCACAGAAGCATGCAAAAGAAACACCCTAAAACATGCAAAAAATAAAACCATATTGGCAAGGAAACAAATCATGCTCATTAAATTAGGCCATCAAAACATGTATTGTACCTTGTACAGGATATGATTAGTTGTGAACAAATTAAAACATGTTTTACTCTTTTGGGAAACATATATTTTAGTTCATAACTAGTAATGATCTGATATTAGACAATAGACAGTAGACAATAGGTGCCGGAGTAGGCCATTCAGCCCTTCGAGCCAGCACCGCCATTCAATGTGATCATAGCTGATCATCCCCAATCAGTACCCCATTCCTGCCTTCTCCCCATATCCCCAGACTCTGCTATTTTTAAGGGTCCTATCTAGCTCTTGAAAGCATCCGGAGAACCCGCTCCACCACCCTCTGAGGCAGAGAATTCCACAGACTCAGAATTCTCTGTGAGAAAAGGTGTTTCCTTGTTCTTGTTCTAAATGGCTTACTCCTTATTTTTAAACTGTGGCCCTGGTTCTGGACTCCCCTAACATCGGGAACATGTTTCCTGCCTCTAGCGTGTCCAAACCCTTAACAATCTTATATGTTTCAATGAGATCCCCTCTCATCCTTCTAAACTCCAGAGTGTACAAACTCAGCTGCTCCATTCTCTCAGCATATGACAGTCCAGCCATCCCGCAAATTAACCTTGTAAACCTACGCTGCACTCCCTCAATAGCAAGAATGTCCTTCCTCAAATTAAGGGACCAAAATTGCACACAATACTCCAGGTGTGTTCTCACCAGGGCTTTGTACAACTGCAGAAGGACCTCTTTGCTCCTATATTTGATTCCTCTTGTTTTAAAGGCCAACATGCCATTCACTTTCTTCACTGCCTGCTGTACCTGCATGCTTACTTTCATAGACTGATGTACATGGACCCCAAGATCCCGTTTTCCCAACTTGACACCATTTAGATAGTAATCTGCCATCCTGTTTTTGCTGCCAAAGTGGATAACCTCACATTTATCCACATTAAACTTCATCTGCCGTGCATCTGCCCACTCCCCCAACCTGTCCAAGTCACCTTGCATTCTCATAGCATCTTCCTCACAGTTCACACTGCCACCCAGCTTTGTGTCATCTGCAAATTTGCTAATGTTACTTTGAATCCCTTCATCCAAATCATTGATGTACATCATCGGAGCCTCGCTCCCTGCCATGGATGCCCTCCACCGAAAACTGTGTCTTTGACGGGCCAGGAAGATCATCAAAGACCCGTCCCACCCTAACCATGGACCGTTTGCCCTCCTACCATCAGGGAGGCAGTACAGGAGCCTCAGGTCCCACACTAGTAGGATGAGGAACAGCTTCTACAACAACACCATCACACTGCTGAACTCGGAGTCCCGCCGATAGATTTCTCCAGTCTCTCCGTCCACATTGTCTGCATTCTGTATTTATTTCTATATTGCTATTACTACGAACTGACGCTAAACTGCATTTCGTTGTACACATACTTGTATCTGTGCAATGATATTAAAGTTGAATGGAATATTGTAAATAGCTGCGATCCCAGTACCAAGCCTTGCAGAACCCCACTAGTCACTGCCTGCCATTCTGAAAGGGACCCATTAATCCCTACTTTTTGTTTCCTGTCTGCCAACCACTTCTCTATCCATGTCAGCACTCTACCCCCAATACCATGTGCCCTAATTCTGCCCACTAATCTCCTATATGGGACCTTATCAAATGCTTTCTGAAAGTCCAGGTACACTACATCCACTGGCTCTCCTTTGTCCAATTTCCTAGTTACATCTTCAAAAAATTCTAGAAGATTAGTCAAGCATGATTTCCCCTTCGTAAATCCATGCTGACTCAGACCGATCCTGTTACTGCTATCCAAATGTTCGGCTATCTCATCTTTTATAATTGACTCCAGCTTCTTCCCCACCACCGATGTCAGGCTAACTGGTCTATAATTCCCTGTTTTCTCTCTCCAGCCTTTCTTAAATAATGGGATAATATTAGCTACCCTCCAATCCACAGGAACTGATCCTGAGTCTATAGAACATTGCAAAATTATCACCAATGCATCCACAATTTCTAGAGCGCTTCGTTAAGTACCATGGGATGCAGACCATCAAGCCCTGGGGATTTATCAGCCTTCAGTCCCATCAGTCTATCCAGCACCATTTCCTGTGTATTGGTGAGTAAACAGGCATGATTAGGTCATGTTTTGAGTCGACATATGTATTATTTAGTTAAAGAAATGGAGCTGCAAATGCTGGGTCATAATAAAGAAAGACACAAAATGCTGAAGCAACTCAGCAGGTTCTGGAGAAAATGGATGGATTACTTTTTGGGTTGGGACACTTCTTAATGGGGAGAAGGGGGGAAGCTTGAAGCAAGATAAAGACCAGGACAATTTGGGGCCAGTAACACATGACCTCAGGCAAGGACATCGATAAGTTTGTATATATATTGTAGACATTACTAACTACCAGCATTTAAAACATAATCAATTAATAGGTTGATTACCTGATGTTTTACATATGACATTTATCAAGGAATTAAAATCAGACCGTTGGAATTACTCATGAGTCAGGCAGTATGCATAATAGGGAGAACTGGATCAATGTCCTGTCCAAATAGAAAATATTAGAAACCAAATGGATTTTAAGTTGCGGAGGAGACTATAGAAGGGCAGGTGGGGAGGAAATTAGGGGATGTCTGTGACACAATAGAGATGACATGAATTGAGGTGCATACAAAACCAGGCATGTCTTCAAATGATTTATTTGTAGGAATTTTTCTCTTGCATAAGAATGTTATGGGCTCTGGTTTCAAACACTTCAACTTTGAGGAACATTAACTCCAAATCTATCTTATCCTACTCATACGAATTTTGTATGTTTCAATGAGATTGCTTCTAATACTTCTTGGATCAAGAGAATATAGGCTCAGTTACTCCTCATAGCGCAGAAATTAACTTGGTGAAAGGTAACTGCATGCTATCTATGTGACATATTTTTCATAAAGTAAGGAGACAGATAGGTCTGCATTTCAGGCATTTTGTTTTGGGATATTTAAGGAATCCGAGATTAAATTACTTTTGCTAATTTATATAAACTAATTTCAATTTATAATTGGTGAGCAATCATTGAAGACATGTGACATGATTCCTGTATTAATTTTATCACTTAATCCTGAATACTAATTACTTTATTTTACTTTGAAGTTAATATTGATTAAGTCCTGTCAACTATGAATTTTGTGTTAATTATCAGATGTTGGCTCATGACTATGTAGCACGAAGTGCCATTTGATCACTTTCAGGAAACCTTTCATTTATTGAGTAGCTTACTTGCATTCTAATTGATACCTGTTTAAAAAAAAATACTAATAATTTAATCTACGTTATTATTTATTCCGAGGTTTTAACTTGTTCCAAATGAGGAGTAAGGCGAGGGAAGAGGAGTAAGGTGCAGGGATAAGGATTCTTCTGAGTATTTAGTTTTTGTCAGGGCATACATTCTCACCATATTAACAATTGTGATTTAAAAAAAAGGGGATCAAGATAAATAAATTGAATAATTAGGAAGGATAATTGTAGAAAAATACAATAATATTTGTAAAAATAAAATCAGAAAGCAAAGATCAAGAAATGCTGAGGGAAAATGGGAAACTAAATTGCAGAAGCGCCAACTATTGCCTTTCATATATGCTCGCTTTCATATATATTAGGATAACTCCCAATATAATATATTTATGCAAAATGAAAATAAGGAATAAACTGTAACCTAAATAACACCAGTCTAGTGACCCTAATATCCGTGATGCTTAACATATGAAGAGAATATTTTAAAATATTAATGCTTCCCCACAAATACATGGTTTAATTAAAGAAACAAATACAGGTGTTTAAAAGAAAAAAAAGCATGAGAAATATCTGACAATTGTAAGAAAATTATCAGAAAGAAAATAGCAGCA
This sequence comes from Okamejei kenojei, assembly GCA_035221665.1. Classification (NCBI taxonomy): domain Eukaryota; kingdom Metazoa; phylum Chordata; class Chondrichthyes; order Rajiformes; family Rajidae; genus Okamejei; species Okamejei kenojei. The sequence continues at coordinate 98,086,097 of CM069131.1, forward strand.
TATACCAATAAAGCAGTGGCAATAGATGGTATGCATGTGGAACATCAAATGTCACAAGAGAAAAGACCATAAACATGATAATAACATTCAGGAATATGGCATGAATGGAAAATGATAGCTACTCAGGAATTTGGTTAAACGAGAGAAAATATTTTTTTTGTTGATGATGACAATTTTGGGACACAGCAAGAACAATATATAATGTTCACTAGATTCATATTGGAAGTACCACCCTTCCTAAATTAGTTGCAGTTAGACCAGGCACAATTGATTTACAGGCAGTTGTTTAAGAAAGGACTGCAGATGCTGGAAAAATCAAAGATAGACAAAAAAGCTGGAGAAACTCAACGGGTGAGGCAGCATCTATCGAGCGAAGGAATAGGCGACGTTTTGGGTCGACACCCTGCTCCAGACTAATGTGGGGGGGGGGGGGGGGGGGGGAAGTGGTGGGAAAATGAAAGGAACAGGCGGAGAAAGTAGGCTGTGGGAGAACTGGGAAGGAGCAAGGACTACCTGAAATTGTAGAAGTCAATGCTCACACTGCTGGGGTGTCAACTCACCAAGTGAAATATGAGGTGCTGTTCCTCCAATTTGTGGTGGGCCTCACTCTGGCCTTGGAGGAGGCCCAGGACAGAAAGGTCGGTTTCAGAATGGGAGGGGGAGTTGAATTTCTGAGCCACCGGGAGATCAGGTTGGTTATTGGGAACTGAGCGGAGCTGTTGAGTGAAACGATCGCCAAGCCTGCGCTTGGTCTCACTGATGTAGAGCATTTGACATCTGGAACAGCGGATGCAGTTGATGAGGTTGGAGGAGGTGCAGGTGAACCTCTGCCTCACCTGGAAAGACTGCTTTGGTCCTTGGATGGAGTCGAGGCAGGAGGTAAATCAACAAGTGTAGCATTTCCTGCGGTTGCAAGGGAAAGTACCAGGGGAGGGGGTGGTTTGGATGGGAAGTGATGAATTGGCCTGGGAGTCTCTGCGGAAATCAGAAAGGGGAGGAGATGGGAAGATGTGGCCAGTGGTGGGATCCCGTTGGAGGTGGCGAAAATGTCGGAGGATTATATGTTGTTTGCGACGGCTGGTAGGGTGGAAAGTGACGACAAGGGGGACTCTGTCCTTGTTATGAGTGGGAGGATGGAGAGTGAGAGCGGAGCTATGGGATATAGAAGAGACCCTGGTGAGACTCTCATCTGTAGTAGAAGAGGGAAACCCCCATTCCCTAAAGAATGAGGACATCTCCGATGCCCTGGTTTGGAACACCTTATCCTGGGTGCAGATGCGGCGTAGACAGAGGGTTTAGGAGTAGGGGATAGTCCTTACATGAAGGAGGTTGGAAGAAGTGTAGTCCAGATAGTCATAGGAGTCAGTGAGTTTGTATAGATGTTGGTCAGGAGTCTGTTACCTGCAATGTAGATGGTGAGGTCTAGAAACGGTAGGGAGATGTCGGAAATGGTCCAGGCGAATTTGAGTGCAGAATGGAAGTTTGTGGTGAAATGGATGAAGTCAGTGAGTTCTGGATGTGTGCAGGAGATAGCACCAATGCAGTTGTCAATGTAGAAATTTACAGGCATTTTGGTGGTGTCCGTCTCAGGGTTTGCTGGATCTTGGTGGCTGGTGGTGATATTCACTTCTTGTTTATTATTTTAGTGGCAGCCTTGGTGGCTTTTACAGAAAGTTCTTTCTTAGAAACATTAGGACATACTGTAAATAGCAAGTGATCAATTAGACTGTCAAAGAACGTTACTGCATGGACTTATATGTGACAAGTAATATTCACACCACATAATGACCATCTCTAACAATAGACACTAATCTCACCAACTGTGCTCCATAATCAACATCTTGATGATCATCATTGACCAAAATTGTACTGGACCAGTCTCTTAGCCACGAATATAACATGGAATGTAGCGAGTGTTTCATCTTCTGGCACACAAAGCTTTTTTCTAACTACAAAACAGAAGCCAGGAGAAGGAGAGAATGCTTGCCAGTTGCTTTGATTTGGGCAGCTCTAGCAATATTCCAAAAGCTTGTTACTCTGAGAGCATCACCCAAATTTATGACCTCAACCACCGAAAACAACAAGAGAAGTTGGCTTATTTGAACACCACAACATGTTACCTCCAACACTTACCTGACTTGGAATTACATTGCTATACCTTCATTGCCATGGCATCTAAATCCTGGACTTTGGGTGTAATCCTACAAGTGGGTGTACCATCAATGGAAGAGCTTTAACAGTTGAAGAAGGTGCTTCACCAGTTTCTCAAGGGCAATATAGGATGATGGGCATTAATCATTGACCGCAGGTTTTTTTTTGCAAATGAGAAGGAAAATATTATAACCATATAACACCATATAACAATTACAGCACGGAAACAGGCCCTCTCGGCCCTTCCAGTCCGTGCCGATCATTTGTTTTCCCCTAGTCCCATCTACCTGCACTCAGACCATACCCCTCCATTCCCTTCCCGTCCATATACCTATCCACTTTACTTTTAAATGTTAAAATCGATCCTGCCTCCACCACTTCTGCTGGAAGCTCATTCCACACAGCCACCATCCTCTGAGTAAAGAAGTTCCCCCTCACGTTACCCCTAAACTTCTGTCCCTTAATTCGCATGTCATGCCCTCTTGTTTGAATCTTCCCTACCCTCAATGGGAAAAGCTTATCCACGCCAACTCTGTCTATCCCTTTCATCATTCAAGTCCCCCCTTAACCTTCTGTGCTCCAAAGAATAAAGACCTAACTTGTTCAACCTTTCTCTGTAACATAGTTGCTGGAACCCAGGCAACATTCTCGTAAATCTCCTCTGTGCTCTCTATATTTTGTTGACATAGGATTATCCTAGGAAGGAGAGTCTAGAACTTGAGTATTTTTAAAGTGAAAGGGGAGAAATTGAAAGGAGGTGTGATGGATATATTTTTCCCCACAGAGGGTAGTGAATGTCTAGAATGAACTGCCAGAACTAATGGTAGAACAATTTACTATGTTTAGAAGGCAATTGTGCAGTTACTTCGATAGGGAAGGCATAGAGGTACAGGCCTAATGCAGGTAAATGGAATTGCCATAGATAGACTGCATGATAGCATGACAAGAGTCAAGAATGTTTTATTGTCTTATATGTCCCAGATAGAATAATGAATTCTCACTTGCAGCAGGAACCCCTTTCTGTGCTGTATGATTCTATGGCTCTCTGATTCTAACATTATATCGTCCTTCAGGGCCATTACAATTCTTTGATTGTGCGACTCCATTCTCAAAAATTCATAATCTCAGGTGCGCAAGATATCAAAGTTCCAAAACTCATATCAGATGTAAAGTTACACATGACTCGGTGGGCCGAAGGGGCTGTTTCTAATTTGTATCTCTAAAGTAAAGTAAACTAAGGTAAACTAACTAAACTAACTAAATGAACTTAACACACGTTGTCAATACTGGCCAAATTAAAGACACCATAAAATGGAAGATCCCTGCACTTGTCAGAATTGCTTAACCCTTTTCAGCTGAAATTTACAGGCTTTGGATGGCACCAGCCTGTCTAGGCTCAGACTGGTACGCAGGATGATGAGGGGTCCAGGTGTTCTCCTTGTTTCTCATAAATTGATATATAGCAGTTTTGCAAACAAACCCTAAATGCATCATTTCGATTGTATCGCTGCAAGGGCATTATAAATAGTATAAATAATGTTGTGAGATGGTCATCCTGTTAATTGATGATTGATCGAACTGTTGAGCCTTGGAGAATCTGTTTAAATCTCAGGGAACATGTTTCAATGTTCATTCTTGTTTGCTTCCTTTTAGAACTTTCTTTTAAATACATTGTATAAGTCACTGTATTATTGGGTTAGGGAAATGTCTAAAATATGCTGTGTTAATCAATATATGTTATTGGACTGTAACACCCCCATATGGTTCAGCCCCTCAAGGTTCGGGGACCTATAAAAGGCAGCGCCCACCAGGTCCTGTGTCGATCTTCTGGGAGAACGCTTGGGACTACATGACCTTCTGGAGTGTCGTTGCTTGCACAAGGCTAGGAGGGCTTGGCCAAGCAGATACAAAGATCGAACCCGCCGTGGTTAGGTATAGTAGTGGGGAAATGTTATTGTGTTTTTTCCAAAATAAAGTTTAGATGCACAAGTGCTTGATTCAGTATTTTAGAACAAGCTAATTACAACTTAACTAAGCAAACTAAATTAAACAGATCTCTTCATGTTCTCAATATGAGGAAATGCACAATTTACACACATCTTTGAATAAAACTTAGAATATGGGGCCCATTTTTGGATGTTTCACGTTAAGAAAGATACTTAATCCCATTGATCAGTACAATGAAAAGTGGTATGAAGAGATCTGTTTAATTTCGTTTGTGTTTAGTTTAGTTTAGTTTGCATAATTTAATTTAAGTGTGTTAAATTCGGACTTCTGGTAGGCGGCAGAGCATGGTGGCTGAGTAGACAGAGAACTCCATGCAGTCGGATAAATAAACCTCTCCTAAATTCAAAGTAAGTGAGTATTTAAGTTTTAATGAGTACAGTATGAGTGGGGGAGTCAAAACAAAGAGCAGAATGTTGCAAGAAAAGATGCTAGAAAAGCAAGAAACAGAAGGACAGGCTCGAAGCGACACGGACAAAGACAAAAACAAACATGCTGGTGGAGACGGTGCAACAGGGGCCCTTCATGAGGGATTAAAAAGCATAAGTACACAAATCAGCAACTTGAGAAGAAAATTAAAAGCAGACTTCACATAATTCAAAGACGATTTCAAGCGGGATATGAGAGAAAAGCTGGCCGAACTTAAACATGAAATGAATCATCAGATGGCAGCGAATGCCCAAGCAATACAAGACCAAAAAAAAACAGAAGAAGCCACCACCTGAATAGAGGAGCTGGAAACATGGAGTGTCGCTGCAAACACCATACTCCAAGAAACACTGAAAGACCAGAAGTTACTTATCGACAAATTGAACGATCTGGAGTCCAGATCCCGAAGAAATAATCTGCGGATATACGGTGTGCCAGAGGGTGCGGAAGGTAGCTCAGTACCTCAGTTTGTGGAGAAACTGCTCAGAAGTGAAATGTTAATCCCTGACATGACATATTTACAGATTCAATGAGCACACAGATCCCTGGCACAAAAACCAAGCCGCAGCATCCCTCCGAGATCCATAATTGGCCACTTTCTCCAGTTTAAAGTTAAAGAGATGGTTCTCAAACAGGCTTGGCAAAAGAAAATCCAACTTGGAGAACAAATGCTGTATTTTGACCATGACTATACTACCGCTGTAGTACAACAATGTAAGGCATACAAACATGTTAAAAGCATCCTAAAAGAGGAAGGAATCCGCTTTCAGACACCATTTACCAAGATACGTATTCACTGGGAAAGTGGGCACCAAACCAACAACAAAGCCAGGGAAGCCGTGCAAGAGCTACAACGGAGAGGCTACAAAGTGGAAGAGCTGCGAGGAGACTCAGACATGCTGCCAATGCGTGAACAACTCCACCAAGCACTGCGGTGACAGCTCGTCGAGAGACACGGAGAATCAGAGACAGTCAGACGGGCATGGGAGTGCCTTCAAGAATTACAATGAAAGACTCATGCTCGAACTGAGATATAATTATGAATGTACGCATACACATGGACAGCACAGTGTCCTCCATCACAACATGTTAGAATACTGAGTTCTTATGGAATCCTAAGTTTACATATATGCGTGTGGATATGTATATTCATAGACAAATCTGTTTATGCCTGGTTCTAAAAATATTACAAAGCATCACAGACCTCATGTGAGTGTAATTAATGTTGATTTAAAACAACTTTCTGTATTAGATAAATCCAACTGTTAGGGAGATTAGCAAAATATTAGAGCTAGAATGAATGGAGGGACCCATAGATGGTTATCCCCCTTATCTAGGAAAGGGCCCTTTCTTAGTGTTAGGCTTTCCCCCTCAATTTACAAAGGGATTCGGGATCTATGGTGGAGAGAGAATACCCTTTTTTGGGAGTCCATATATGTTTTGATGTTTTGTTTTGTTTTGGCAGGTAAAACATCTTTGTTTTGTTCATATGTTTTGGTTTGTTGTTCAAAACGGTTCTGGTGTTGAGTTGAGGGGATACAGTGAAATCAATCACACTAAGTGTAACGATGCAATGTCAAGGACTTAAGCTGATGTCTCTAAATGTTAATGGTTTGGGCAATCCAATTAAGAGGGCTAAAGTCATGACTAAATTGAAAAAAGTGAAGATGCATATTATTTTCTTACAATTTATCGCGACAAGAGCATGAGAAGCTGAAACGATTTGGATATAAAAACACATATAAACCATATAACCATATAACAATTACAGCACGGAAACAGGCCCTCTTGGCCCTTCCAGTCCTTGCCGAGCATTTGTTTTCCCCTAGTCCCATCTACCTGCACTCAGACCATACCCCTCCATTCCCTTCACGTCCATATACCTATCCACTTTAGTCTTAAATGTTAAAATCGATCCTGCCTCCACCACTTCTGCTGGAAGCTCATTCCACACAGCCACCACCCTCTGAGTAAAGAAGTTCCCCCTCACGTTACCCCAAAACTTCTGTCCCTTAATTCTCATGTCATGCCCTCTTGTTTGAATCTTCCCTACCCTCAATGGGAAAAACGTATCCACGTCAACTCTGTCTATCCCTTTCATCATTTTAAAGACCTCAATCAAGTCCCCCCTTAACCTTCTGCGCTCCAAAGAATAAAGACCTAACTTGTTCAACCTTTCTCTGTAACATAGTTGCTGGTACCCTGGCAACATTCTAGTAAATCTCCTCTGTACTCTCTCTATTTTGTTGACATCCTTCCTATAACTAGGCGACCAAAATTGTACACCATACTCCAGAATTGGTCTTACCAATGCCTTGTACAATTTTAACATTACTTCCCTACTCCTATATTCAATGCTCTGATTTATAAAGGCCAGCACACCAAAGGCTTTCTTTACCACCCTATCTACATGCGATTCCACCTTCAGGGAACTATGCACAGTTATTCCTAGATCCCTCTGTTCCACAGCATTCCTCAATTCCCTACCATTTACCATGTACTTCCTATTTTGATTTATCCTGCCAAGATGTAGCACTTCACACTTAACAGCATTAAACTCCATCTGCCATCTTTCAGCCCACTTTTCCAAATGGCCCAAATCTCTCTGTAGACTTTGAAAATCTACTTCATTATCCACAACACCACCTATCTTAGTATCATCTGCATACTTACTTATCCAATTTTCCACCCCATCATCCAGATCATTGATGTACATGACAAACAACAGTGGACCGAACACAGATCCCTGAGGCACCCCACTGGTCACCGGCTTCCAACCTGATAAACAGCCATCCACCATTACTCTCTGACATCTCCCATTCAGCCACTGTTGAATCCATCATGCTACTCAGCCATTAACACCCAAAGATTGAACCTTCTTAACCAACCTTCCATGGGGAACCTTGTCAAAGGCCTTACTGAAATCCATATAGACAACATCCACTGCTTTACCCTCATCAATTTCCCTAGTTACCGCTTCACATATTATAGCTCACATACTTGTAGTCATAAAAGAGGAGTGGCAATCTTGATACCAAACTCAGTTAAATTTGAATTTTTTAAAGAAATGAAAGACAAAGAAGGGAGGTATAGCATAGTGAAGGGCAAAATCGATAATAATATCCTGACACTGGTGAATATCTATGCTCCCCCAGATAGTGATAAACATTTTTTTCAAATCCTTATTTGATATTATTGCAATGGAAGCAGAATGTGGGGGGGGGTGGGGGGGATCTGAATGTTGTACTGAATCATAGGCTTGATACGACAAGTAAAAAGAAGAATGAGAGCCAGTTAACAAAACTACTAAACGCTACGTGAAGAATTTGGTTTTCTTGATGTCTGGAGGAATTTTCACCCTCTAGAAAGAGACTATACACATTACTCAATACCGCACTCATTTTACTCCAGAATAGACTATTTATTAGTGCAGAAAGAAGACTGTTATAGGGTAACGGATTGCAGAATTGGTGTGGCAGATGTATCAGACCATAATGCCATATACTTAACAATTCAAATGGACAGTGGAAGGAAAAACACAGTGTGGAGATTAAATGTTGGAATACTGAATGATAAAACAACTGTTAATGATATTAAATTGGAAATCAAAACTTATCTAGAGGAGAATGACAATGGGGAGGTGGACCCATCCATACTATGGGACTCATTGAAGGCTGTAATACGAGGTAGGTTAATAGCTAGGGAATCACATATTAAAAAGGCCAGAATGAAAACATATAATAAGTTGATATCAGACCTGAAGGATTTAGAACAGAAGTACAAAAATAATACGGACCAGAGAACTTATAAACAAATTGGAAGATTTGTGGGGACAAATGGATGGAATATTGGGTCAAGAAGTGGAGAAAAAAGCAAGATTTGTAAAACAGGCACATTATGAGCTAGGCCCTAAATCCACTAAAATACTTGCCCAGAGGCTACGCAAACAACAGGCTGACAACACCATACACAAAATTAAGGACCCCTGTACACAGAAAGTGAAGAGTGATCCAAAAGAAATAGAATATATCTTCCAGGAATATTATAAAGAATTATATACACAAACCTCTACAGTAGATGGGGAATCAATTATGTCTTTTTTTAAGTACAATAGATCTGCCCTGTATTGGAGAGACACAAAACAAAATAATCACAGCAGAAATATCATTGGAGGAGATAGAGAAGACAATTGGTATGATGAAAACAAACAAGGCCCCAGGTAGCGACGGTTTCCCTATAGAATGGTATAAAATATTTCAGAATGAGCTGAACCCACTTCTTCTGAGAACCTTTAACTGGATTATCAAAGAAGGCAAGACACCACCGTCATGGAAAGAGGCAATTATAATATTAATCCCCAAAGAGAACAAAGACAAGGAAAATTGTACCAACTACAGACCGATATCAATTTTAAATGTGGACTATAAATTATATTCTTCAATTATATACAAACGATTTGAAAAGTTCATGCCAGATTTAATTGATGAAGACCAGACTGGTTTTATAATAGGCAGACAAACACAGGACAGTATTAGAAGAACCCTACATATAATACACAAGAATCAAAAGGAAAGTATGCACGCTGTCCTGATAAGCCTAGATGCGGAAATGGCTTTCAATAGGGTTAATTGGGATTTCTTATATCAAACACTAGAAAGATTTGGCTTTACCGAAGATTCAATTCAAGTTAATAAAGCAATTTTCCAGCAACCTACTGCAAAAGTAAATGTGAATGGATCCTTAACTGAGAGATTTGTGTTCGGAAGAGGAACGAGACAGGGATGTTGTCTTAGCCTTACCCTGTTTGCTACATATATTGAACCATTGGGAACTGAGGGGAGTAACTATAAGAGACAGAGAACATAAAATTGGCCTTTTTGAAGATGATGTAATGATGTATCTCACAGAAGTAAACACCTAATTTCCAAGGGTGATGGGGATCATTGAGAAATTTAATGTTTATGCAGGATATAAAGTGAATATTTCAAAAACACAAGCCCTCCTATTTAATTGTGCTCCTCCAGAAATCAAACAAAAGTATAATATAAAATGGGATTCAAAATCAATCAAATACCAAGGGTTGCACATAGCAGAAAAAAATATCAGTGTTGTATGGGGCCAATTATAACCACATCAACCAAAACATAAGCAAGGATATAGAAAGATGGTCCACCTACCCAATGGATTTTAGTAGTAAGATATGGGGTGCCGCCCTGTATGGTATGGCTGCCCACCCTGCAGCTGTATGTGTTTGACTCTTTTTTTTATTTTTAGTGAGTTAAAGTATTTTGTTCGGAGTCTATTCTTTTTTATGTGGGGGGTGGGGGGGGAAGGGGGAAACTACTTTTCCTGGTCCCTCCCTGGTCGGAGAGGCAGCTTTTCTCCGGGCTGCAACTTCGACCCATCCTCGCGGCCTACCAGCGGGCCTGGAGCGGCATTTCTTGAGGAGACCACCCAGAACCTCGCCCCGCGATGGAGTGCCATCGCGGGGCGGAGCGGGCAATGTCTTGCCTGGGTCGCCGTGCTGGAGCTCCGGTGAGCTGAAACCGCCGGCAAAAAAACATCGCAGAGCCGCGGGTCTGTGGAGCGGCCAGCTGTGGGCGGCCAGCTGTGGGCTTTGGAAGCCGCGGACTCCAGTAAGGAAGCGGCCATTCAAGGTGTCCCAAGCCGCTGAGAGGACGCCGGAGCACCACCACCACCCGGCGAGAACGGCCTGGAACATTGGGCCTCTGTGAAGGCGACTGCGGAGGCCTCAATAGGTCTGACTATGGGAGGACATGGGATGGGGACTGGACATTGTGCCTTCCCTCATAATGGGAACCATTGTGGGGGTATGTTTTTTGTGTTTAAAATCTCTTTATTATTGATGTCTGTATTTTTTTTTATGTGCTGCATTGGCAAGAAACATTTCACTACACCAATTGGTGTACGTGACCAATCAATATCTTTGAACCTTTGAACCTTTGATAAATGTGGTGAAATTGAATATTATGCCAAGGCTATTGTACTTGTTTCAATCTCTGCCAATAGAGATACCATTAAAACAATTCACAGAATGGGATAAATTAATATCTAGATTTATTTGAGGAGGAAAGAAGGCCAGAATTCGATACATTACACTCCAGTTGCCAAAGGACAAAGGTGGAATGGCACTTCCAAATGTTAGGATATATTTCCATGCAGCCCAACTTCGACCACTAATTAATTGGTGTGTGGACAGCTATATAGCTAGGTGGAAAGAGATTGAGACATATATCCCTGACTTCCACATCCAAACACTCTTGGGAGAAAAAGCGCTTCCTGGACATATCAGGAGTATAATCGATCCTATAACGATATTTACTTTAGAAACCTGGTTCATTCTCACCAGACAACTTAAACTGAATAAACGACAAAAAGTTTAAAGATGGATAGTTTTGGATAATGAATTTAAGCCAGGGATGTATGACTCAACATTTAAAGAGTGGATGAAGAAAGGATTGACTGCATTGTGTACTGTTACTGAAAATGGAGACCTAAGAGGTTTTCAAGATTTGAAGGATAGATTTGCACTTCGGAACCAAGACTTGTTTAGATACCTCCAACTGAGAGATTATTACAAGAAGGCTCTAGAAGAAAAGAATCCAGTCATAAAAGTGATAGTTAATGCGTATCATCAAAAAACATTAAGGATTATTTCTAAACTTTATCATAGTTTAATGGAATGTCAAGCTAAAACTACATTTTATGTAAAATTTAAGTGGGAAAAGGAATTGAACATCTCAATCTCAGAAGATCATATGTGTGTAACACTACAGACATCCACTAATTCACAAAAATTGAGAGAATTTTAATTGGAAAAATTTGATTTGTTTCTTTATTACGCCTAACATAAAAAGCAAGCAAATTCTAAGGCAGCAAACATGCTGGAGTCAATGTGACCAAACAGACGCAAATCATGCACATAATTTCTGGAGTTGCCCAAAAATAGAACCATTTTGGGACAGAGTGAACTCAGAATTAAAGGAGGTATTAGGATATATAGTCTCCAAGTAGTGTTCCATTTTATACCTGGGTAACATAAATACAGTGGTGCTGAGAGAAGATCATTACTTGGTTAAAATCCTACTCACAGCTGGCAGAAAGGCCATTACAAGAAACTGGCTTGCAGCGGACACACCCAGACTTAGACAATGGTGAGACATAGTACAGGAAATATTCGTCATGGAGAAAATGACATATTCTCTAAGAGTGAAAGGAGACGATTTTAACAGAAAATGGGAAAAATGGATTAGGTATAAAAATAAAGACATCGACACTCTATAATTTTATTGACAATAATGTAATTTATTGGAAAATGTTTTAATAAGAAAATAGTTCTGTATACTGCATCATTAATTGTAAACTGAACCCCCCACAGCACTTTTGTACATTTCAATGCATTGTTGTATGTTTCATTGTTATATTTGTGTTTTATTTGTGTATGCATAAAAGCAATAAAGACTAAAACCCCTGTCTCACTGTGCGAGTTGGCCCACGAGTGACCCCGAGTTTTCACTTGTGGTGATCACGTAGCGGGAACGTCGGAACTCGCACGAGCAACTTATCGACTCGTGGCGCTAACGGCAGGTACTCGGGAAACTTGTTAACTCGTGAAAAAAATCAAACATGTTTGATTTTTTCCACGAGTCAAATTAACTGTTCAAGTTAAAAATGGAAACATTTAAACTCGTTGTAATAACGTAGTGGCCCCGTGCGTTTATCTTAGTGTCTCGTGAGTCTACTGTGGGAACTTTAATAATCTGTTCTTTTGCTCGAGTAAAGACTGAACCAAAGATAGACACAAAATGCTGGAGTAACTCAGCGGACCAGGCAGCATCTCTGGAGAGAAGGAATAGAGTCGAGACCCTTCTTCAGACTTACCCGAAATGCACCCATTCCTTCGCTCCAGAGATGCAGCCTGTCCCGCCGAGTTACTCCAGCATTTTGTGTCTATCTTCGGCCTTTCTGCCACTTGTCCTTTATTACTGAGGCGCCTGCCCCGTGGCTTCACTCTGTCTCAATGAACGGCTTAAAGACCTGCCGAAGGGGCAAGTCTGGGGTGGTGGGTGGGATGTGTCCACGTGTGTGATGCTCCATCCACCCCCCGGGGCCGAGAGTGTGGGATTGGGAAGGAACTGCAGATGCTGGTTCACACCGGAGATAGACACACACAATGCTGGAGTAACTCCGAGGACAGGCAGCATCTCTGGAGAGATGGGATGGGTGAGATTTCGGGTCGAGACCTTACTTCAGACTTCTCCAGAGATCCCGCTGAGCTAGTCCAGTAGTTGGTGTCTATCCGGTGGCGGGGAGCCCGGCTTGGCCGACCCGCCGCCTCTACTTGCCAGTCAGTCCGGTGATCATCGCCCTCCGCCCGGGATGCAGCGGAGGTTTCCATCCGGTGAGTTGTCCAGCGCTCACGGTGGACGAGGGAGGACAGCAATAGGCCAGGTGAATGAATACAGCACATAAATGAGTCGACCTTTAATATTTTTTGATTTTATGTTTTAATTTACAAGCTGCTTCAAGCGAGGCAAGTTTTATTTTCAGTCCGAAGAAGGGTCTCGACCCGAAACGTCACCCATTCAACGAAAAGCTGGAGTAACTCAGCGGGTCAGGCAGCAACTCTGGAGAGAAGGAATAGGTGACTTTTCGGGTCGAGATCCTTCTTCAGAAGACGAGCCCTTATCCAAAACGTCACCTTCTCCAGAGATGTTACCTGGCCCGCGTTACGCCAGCTTGTTGCGTCTGCCTTCCGTTTCTGCCCCTAAAGCCTTGGGATCGTTGCCCTTTGTGTTGGCGTGGAGGGGGAGGGGGCTATTGTGCTGCTTGAATGCCCCCTGCTATCATAGGGACAGGGAAACACAGCGGCTTTTGAGGCTGGTGGGCAATCACTACCAAAGTGTCTGCCTGCAGTCAGCACTCCTCTCCTACACTTGTCTCCCGCGCTAACCATCCCGCAGAGAATGCTCCAGCACCCAAGAGCCTTGTCGGGTCCCGGCGGCCGCTCAATGTCAGTCACCCGAGCTGCTTCCTTCCTCTGAATGGCGGCCAGTCCTGCTGTCTGTGTGTATCTGTGTGTGTGTGTGTGTGTGTGTGTGTGTCTCTGTCTATCTGTGTGTATCTGTGTGTGTGTGTGCTGTCGGGTGCTTCAAAGTCAAGCTGCTTCCTTCCTCTGAAGTGGTGGCCAGTCCTGCTCTCTCCCTCTGTGTCTATTGGTTGTATCTGTGTGTGTGTCCGGGTCCCGGCGGCCGCTCAAAGTCACCCGAGCTGCTTCCTTCCTCTGAAGTGGCGGCCAGTCCTGCTGTCTGTGTGTATCTCTCTGTGTGTGTGTGTGTGTGTCTGCTGTCGGGTCCCGGCGGCCGCTCAATGTCAGTCACCCGAGCTGCTTCCTTTTTAAAAATTATTTAAAATAGAGATCCATTGCAAAAAAGTATTTAAAAACATAAAACAACAAGAAATGCTTGGTTACTGGAGGATGCGCATTTTCCCATTGTAGGTCATATCAATAGATGCCGCCGCGCTGAAATAACTCAAAACCGCAGGATGGAGATGTATTTTAACATTGTTGCTTTATTAAAACATACCTTCATTCACGGTTGGCTCAAGAGTAACGGGAGAGGAACTTGCTAACTCGGGAGAGGAACTAGGAACATCGCAGCAATGACATACCCGTGGGAACTCGGTTACACACTTGATCATAAACTTGCAGTCTCGTGCACAGCCACGAGTCTGTCACTCGGGGTACCTCGTGGGTCAACTCGCACAGTGAGACAGGGCCATAAAGTGGAAAAAAAAGTGTGTTAAGTTCATTTAGTTAGTTCAGTTAGTATAGTTTACTTTACTTCACTTTACCTTACTTTAGAGAAACAGAGTGGAAACAGCCCCTTAGGCCCACTGAGTCCATGCCGACCGGTGATCACCCATTCTATCCTACACTGGGGACAATTTACAGAAGCCAAGTAACCTACAAACCTACAATTGTTTGGAGTGTGGGAGGAAACCGGAGCACCCAGACAAAACCCACGCAGTACAGCGAGAATGTTCAAATTCCATACAGACAGCACCCATAGTCAGTATCGGCCCTGGGTCTCTGGTGTTATAAAGCAGCAATTCTACTGTTCACCATTGTGCCACCCCCAACACAACATCTGTAGTGTGTTGAAACTGTGGGAGATTGATAAAGGATCAACAATACGGAAACATTTCCAATTGGAAAATGGATGAAAATTTGTAGGTTCAATTAACATCAACATAATAAAGGGTACTGCCAAAATATATTGTCATCTTGCAAATTTGTTTGAACATGTATGCCCTATGAAAGCAGAACATAACAAAATGGTAGACTGGAAATTAATAAATAGTTAAAAAATGAATGGAGTAAAATTATTTGGTGAACAAGGAGAGGACTTTGAAGCCTTCTGCTCTGTAGCCTGCTATAATTCTGCTCAAGAGATTGGCCAACTATTGCTGTCCAAAAGACATTTAAGTAAGTACTTTGACATTTATTCCTTTGAGTGGAGGCAATCAATGCAACGAGGCATATTAGTATGTGAAGTGCAGCTTGTGCTGTAATCTTCAATATTCCACAGCATCCCAAGTGTAGAGAAAAAAATATTATAACTTGTGTGCTTTATTCACATTGGTTTGTGCATATGTAACAAAGTGAGAGCAGAGACATTCAATGTGTATTGAACGATGATTGACATCACCACTTCAGGCTCAGTATGTTTCGGGACCGTGCTTGAAAGTTTTGAGATGCTGCATGCACACCCTAGGGTACCAATTGCACTTAGCAATCAATATTATGCCGCAATTCAATCCTGCGACACTAAAAATATTTTGCACACCTGAATTGAATATCCAGGTTCTGGTTTCAGAGCCATTTAATAGAATAAGGCATTCAGGACTCAGCAATAAAATGGTAAGATTAAATGAGAACTTACCAGTTTGAAGTTTGATCTTTATTTTATGAGGAGTTACGATGAGCGATTACGTGAAGAAGACCATCAACCCGCATGCGCGTCAATCTTCAAAGCAGCGGTGTGAAATCACAGAAGACCAGTTGTTGAACTAAAATGGTACGATTTGAGCTGATTAGAAACTTCCAGAAAAGATCTTTATGTTACGAGGGTCGGGAGCGGAGGGCACGTAATCGCTCATCGCAACGCCTCATAAAATAAAGATCAAACTTCAAACTGGTACGTTCTCATTTAATATTACTATTTTACTTCGGAGTCATGTGAGTGACTACGTGAAGATTTTGAAGCTCTGTGATTTCATGCCGTGGAAACGAGTCCATGCGTCTCACACTGCATCAATTGACCAGGGTGAGTGAAAAATAATTAACGCATTCAAACACGACATGATTAAAAAATACTAATGCTTTAATAGTTAAATGAAAATTAACAGTGACCCCTCTCACCCAGTGGGAAACTGTGAAACAGAACTTAAAACTGCAAAAGTTCCCTGTCTGGCGATAGGTTTGTTATAAAACCTCTGGTACGTCTGCTCATTAGACCATCCCGAGCCTCTAGAATGAGGTTGAGAGGGACGTCCATATCCCTTGCTGCTGATGTCGATGCA
Source organism: Okamejei kenojei (assembly GCA_035221665.1). Classification (NCBI taxonomy): domain Eukaryota; kingdom Metazoa; phylum Chordata; class Chondrichthyes; order Rajiformes; family Rajidae; genus Okamejei; species Okamejei kenojei. The sequence continues at coordinate 98,102,288 of CM069131.1, forward strand.
GCCCTGGTGGATTGAGGTTTAAAAGTGTCAGTGTTTACTCCTGCACATGCCAGAACCTGTTTAATCCATCTTGAGATGGTCTGCACTGTAAACTTCCTGTGAAGTTTGGTGTAGCTGACGAATAATGATAGTTCTGAGCCTCTGAGGCTCTTAGTGACCTTAACATATTGTAATAAGTGAGGAACCACACATAACCATGGGTCTAAAGGATAAGCCATAAAACTCAATTTTAGCCCCGACATCCCTGGCCTGCTCTGCTTAATGGGATAATGAACAAACAAGGTGATGTTGTCACAAGATGTAATCATGCTGTCCAGTCTAAGTTTATGTAATGTCTGGACCCGTTGAGCTGAGGCCAGCGCCATGAGCATGCCTACCTTGAGTGTGAGGTAATGCAGAGACAGGGATGAAGCTGGTGCCCACTGACGGAGCAGCGTGAGAACCACACTCACATCCCATATCTGTGAATACCTAGGCCTAGAGTTAAAAATGCCCTCCATGAATTTTGTTTTTAAGGGATGAGATCCTACAGTGTGATTCCCTGAACCCAGCCATAAATAGGATGACAAAGCGCTCATAGCATTATTTATGGCACTGTAACTGAGCTTCTGTTCATAGAAGAGTGGTGAAAGAAACTCCAAAACATCCGTGATGGAAGCCGTGTGATATGAGATTTTTGAGAGAGAACAGTACATCTCCCATTTCTTTATGTGAGTGAGGTACTGTTTTTGGATGTGCTTCCTCCAGGCCGCAGTGATCACATCTATCGTATGCTTGGAAAGCCCGAGACCCAGGAACGGTCTCCTCAGAATCTGCAAACCAATAAATTTATATGGTCATGAAGAGGGTGGCTTTCCCCTGTCACAGGGTGTACCAGCAGATTTCTGCTCTTGGGGACAGCCATGAAAGGCAGTGTAATTATAGCTAGGATGAGTGAGAACCAATGCTGTCAGCCAGTCTGGTACTACCAATATGCCAGAAGCAGAGTCTTGCTTGATCTTGGCCAAGCATCGACTGATGAGGCAGAATGGGGGAAATATATACAAACATTTTCCACCCCAGTGTACCGAGAATGCATCTACAGCTACTGCCCCTGGGTCTGGTTCCCATGACACGTAATTTCGTAACTGATGATTAAGCCTGGATGCAAATAGATCAATGTCCGGTACACCATAACGAATGACAATGTCATTAAACACTTCGTGATTCAACATCCATTCCTTGTTGTCATTGAATTGTCGTGACCTGGTGTCTGCCACCATGTTATATCTGGTAAGTAGATAGCTGAAACCCAGATGTTTCTCGCAATACACCAGTGCCAAATGAGATTAGACAATCTATCACAGGATACAGTCTTCTACCCATGTGATTAATGCATGTTACTGCTGTAGTGCTGTCAATCTGGTTGAACATACACATGATGCATATAGGTACAATAAGCCTTTAACCCAATAAGACTTCAGAGTGCTACCAACAATTCTAAGTAGCTAATACCATGTGACTGAAGCATCGATGATTCCTGCAGATACCATCTGCCCCCGCAGCTGGAGACGGTGTTGGTAGCAACCCAACCTAGCGCACTGGCATCAGTTTGGAGGATGGTGTATCAACTAAAACAGTGCTAGAACAATACTGAATATTGGTAACCCACCATTGTATCTCAGCAATGGCTTCAGTTGGCAACCGCATGGGTCTATCGAAGTGACCTATATGAAGCTTGAGCGCCTGCTCCTTTGCACACTGTAATTTTTGGTTGCAAGGCCCGAACTTGGAAAAGCAAACACTAATTTGTGAAAGGTTGGTTCTTAACAACGAGGCTTCAATTAACTCAAATGTCACTGACACATTGAGTAATGGTGTCTAGATGGATTAGAAACCCCAGTCCTCTCAACATGAGTTTGGTAGATTTGTAGCCACATGTGAATAGGTGAATAAAAAGCATCTGTGAGGTCAATGCATGCCTATAACATCTTACAGCGGGGTATTGGTACTGTCACCGGAAGATGCAAAGGTCTTCCCCCGAATAATTGCTTGCCTCCCTGAAAATTTCGGGAGAGCAGGACGGATGGTATTTCCAGAGGCATTGTGCACTTTAAATGAATGCAAAGGCCATGATATCTGAAGTAATAATCATTTTGAAATTATCCTCTGACGCCCCCTCCAATATGTCCCCAGATGGAATTGTTTACTGTTGGAACATTTAGTGAAGCACAGTTCAGTGGGGTAATGTACTTGGCAGTAGTTTATTCCATGGCCTGGTCTTGGAGTTGGTGGGAGGCCAGATAGTTGATGCTCATGGCCAGTTCTTCTCCCAATGGCTCCCTTGTGAGGGAAGGGATAGCAAATTTGGATGCCATCGGGGGTACTCCTGGGGTAGGGCACTCATGCCTTGAAGCATACTGTCCAGCTGTGCCTCCGTACTCTGAGTCAGTAAAATACTGGCCTCATACGCTTCCATCCTTAGAGAGGGGAATATGCAGCCCTGACACAGGTGCTGCTGACTCGAGTTCCCCGTAATACCCGGGCTCAGATAGCTCACCCCTCCGGAGCATATCTTTGTGTAGCAACCTTTCCATAAGTGGCTCCATCAACACTGCCCATAGGTGGGGGGAAATTTTACACCTCTTGGCCTGACTCATCTGAGTCAAGGGCCCTTACAGACATTTTCGTGGCTTTTTTCCCCCGCGGGGTAGCCAAGGTGCTGGGAATTGGCACCAATTCAGTAGCCGCTGGCTCCTCTGCCAGCGACCCTGAAGGCAAAATTGGCGGCCGCCCGCTACCCGCAGTCCCGCGGTCCCCAGTAGCCGGTTTTGATGCGGCACGCCTCTTCACCTAGGACATGTTCTCCGCTAGTTTGAGTAAGCTGAAAACAAATGCAATAACCGAACCCGGAGCAACAACCTCAGATGAAGTATAACACTTACCTGAGCGCTTTTAAACTTACCACTGGAAGGAGCGACGCGCCCGCCAGTCAGTTGTTGCGCAATGCGTCAGACGTAATGATGCACATGCGGGTTGACGGCCTTCTTCACGTAGTCACTCACGTGACTCCGAAGTAAAATACAATATTTTTATGATTAACGATGAAAATATTTTAATGTATTTAAAAGTGCACTCAGCTGGAAGTGACTGATCATAGAAGCTAAGTGTAGTTGTGCTATTTAGATTTTCAAATGAATTCCCGGCTTTGGGAATATTTATTTCGGAGCCTTCTGCTTTATTTATCTTTTGTAACGTCTGTCATCTGATGACAGTTTATTTGTTCTTTTGTTGAACTACACCCCACAGAGCCTGAGATATTAGAATCAGAATCAGAATCAGAATCAGATTTTATTTGCCGTATGTTTTGCAACATACGAGGAATTTCACCGGCCAGATTAGTCATACAATTAAAAGCAACAGACTCAAAAACACATTTTAACATGAACATCCACCACAGTGACTCCTACATATTCCCCATTGTGATGGAAGGCGAAATAAAGTTTAAGTCAAGTTTTGTTCTTCCTCGGTCGGGGGCCTCAAGTCCTCCGTTGATGGGACGATCTTGACTCATCGATTCCCCGATCCCCTCCCCTCTCCCCCCACATAATACAAACCGAAGTACATTAAAACAAACTTTTAACGAAAACTAAAAATAACAAAACGATGAAAAAAACTAACAGACTGCCGGCAGGGCTGTCATCTCCCCGGCTCCCCTGGTGGTCAAATATCAGGCACCCTTTACACTCATGAACGTACATACTCCACACAAATGTCACAAGAGGTCAGGATTGATACCGGGTCACTGGTGTTTGGAACAGTGGCTCCATTAGCTGTGCCATTTCCGCACTTCCCTTTAATCCCTCTGCCTTCACCTCCCACTTGTTCTCCTCCACCCATATTTCTTACTAGAACTTTACATTTCACTTCTCTTTTCATATTTGACACCTTTTTGACTCTTTTTCACTTTTAAACTTTATGATTCTCTTCACCCATCTGCCAATTGCCACCTCCCTGCCTGTTATCTGTATCCACCTATCACTCGCCATGCTTTGCCCCATTTCTGCCTTCCTTTTCCAGATTTTCCATCCCTACATCAGTCCAATGAAAAGCCCCAACCCAAAGTGCTGTCTGTCCATTCCCACCACAAATGTTGCCTGACCTGTTGAGTTCCTGCAGCAGTTTGTTTTATTGGTCAAGATTCCAACACCAACAGTCTCTTGTGTTTCCACTATTATTTTTCTTATTGTTGCCAGCGTCATTGGGATGGAGAAAGAAGAGCAGCAGTAAATAATAATCAATTGAGTTAATGCTGTGCCCAGGCAAGAAGGCTACACATACATGGCAGCAATCACTATGTAAAGCACACCAGACCCCTTCTTAAATGTACATGTTGTGGGAACACTTCAAGACATCAGACTGAAGAAAGGCCTGGCCTGAAACATCATCTGTCCTTTTCCCTCCACAGATTCTAACTGACCCCTCTGACAAATCCTTGTTCGAGGCGAACCGTGGCCCTATCCCCGAACTCTAACTCTGCTACATTGGCGACTGCATTGGTGCTACCATCTGCACACATGCAGAAATTACTTGCTTCATCCATTTCACCATTAACTTCCATCCGGCACTCAAATTCACCTGGAGCATTTCCGAAATCTCCCTACCGTTTCTAGACCTCACCATGTCCATCGCAGGTAACAGAATACTGACCGACATCTACTACAAACCCACTGACTCCCATGGCTATCTGGATTACACTTCTTCCCACCCTGTTTCCTGTAAGGGCTCTACAATTACTACATCCCCTACTCCCAATTACTACATCTACGCCGCATCTGCACCCAGGATGAGATGTTCCAAACCAAGGCATTGGAGATGTACTCACTCTTTAGGGAACGGGGGTTCCCTTCTTCGACTATAGATGAGGCTCTCACCAGGGTCCCCTTTATATCCCATAGCTCCGCTCTCATTCCCCATCCCCTCACTCGTAACAAGGATAGAGTTCCCCTTTTCCTCACCTTCCACCCTACCAGCCATCCCATACAACATATAATCCTCCAACATTTTCGCCACTCCAACGGGATCGCACCACTGGCCACATCTTCACATCTCCTCCACTTTCGGCTTTCCGCAGAGACTGCTCCCTCCGTAACTCCAGGTCAATTCGTCCCTTCCCACCCAAATCACCCCTCCCCTGGGTACTTTCCCTTGCAACTGCAGGAAATGGTACACCTGTCCCTTTACCTCCCCCCTCGACTCCATCCAAGGACCCAAGCAGTCTTTCCAGGGGAGGCAGAAGTTCACCTGCACCTCCTCCAACCTCATCCTTGGCATCCGCTGTACCAGGTGTCAACTGCTCAACATCGGTGAGACCAAGCGCAAGCTTGGTGATCGCTTCGCATAACACCACCGGTCAGTTTGCAATAATCAACTTGATCTCCAGGTGGCTCAGAACTTCTACTCCCCCTCCCATTCCGAATCCGACCTTTCTGTCCTGGGACTCCTCCATGGACAGAGTGAGTCCCACCACAAATTGGAGGAGCAGCACCTCATATTTTGCTTGGATCATTTACACCCCAGCGGTATGAACACTGACTTCTCCAATTTCAGGTAGTCCTTGCTTTCTCCCTCCTTCCCCTCCCTTTCCCAGCTGTCCCACAGCCTACAGTCTCTCTTCCTTTCTTATTTCAGCCCCCTCCCCCACATCAGTCTGAAGAGGGGTCTCGTCGCCTATTCCTTCACTCCATAGATGCTGCCTCACCCTCTGAGATTCTCTAGCATTTTTGTCTACCTCTGAGTTCCTCCGGCAGTTTGCTTTTTGCTCAGGATTCCAGCATCTGTCAGGTTTTGTGTCTCCACTTAGAGCCATAGAGTATTATTGAGTCGAAACAGGACCTTCGGCCCAACTTGCTCACAACATGTTCCATCAACAATACCTGCCTGCGTTATCCTTCTAAACCTGTCCTGTCCATCTACCTGTCTAAATCTGTGGTTAGTTTTTTATCTGTGGTTAGTTTAAATTATGAAAAGTACTGCCCCCCCCACTTAGGGCTTGAACTGTTTCTCACTGTTTGATTTAGTTTTGGAGGAGTACTTGAAATACTTGAATAATATAGTAAAGAATACAACCATGCCTTTTATGCATTAAATGGTTCTTCCATTAAATTCTTGTTCCCCTGAAGATTCAACCACTGAATCCTTGCATGTCCCTGTCATAGCTGAAGGGATTTTTCAGATAGCTGACAGGTGGAAAGAGACCTTCCATGATTTCACCACTTACCTTCACCTCTCGACCAGCTATTTCCTGTCTGAAGAATGCTCCCAACCCAAAATGCTGTTTGTCCATTTTCCTTCACAGATGCTGCCGACCCACTGAGTTTCTTCAGCATTTTGGTTTTTGCTCAAGATTCCAACACCTTCAGTCTCTTATGACTCTGTAGCTTAGGTCAGGTTTTGAGAATTGAATACAGTTGATATCTGAGTGAAATAGTGGAATGTGCATGAGAGTTAATAAAAAGTAATTAGAGCAAAGAGGGACATAAAATGGCACTGTGGGGTAATATTAGGGGAACTTTTGAAATATTTTATAAATAAATAAAGGAAAAGCGGGTAATCAGGAGAAGAGAAGGGATACTTAGAGACCAAAGAGACAATTTGTGCGTGGAACCAGAAGATATAAGTTGCCAAATAAATGCTTCTTGCCTGTACAAACTATGGTGTTGAAAATTCCTAAGCCTTCTAGGTCCAAGTGCCTGGGGAAGAGAAAATGAAATTTTAGAACAAAATACCTTCAAAATCAAAAGATACATGATGCCTTAGCAAGCTTAATGGGCCTGCCCCACTATAGGCGATTTTTTGGGCAACTACAGGCGACTGCCGCAACATGATGAAAATTTTTGGGTGGCATTGGCAACAATTTTTGTTGTCGTAACTTGTTGGGAGGTTGTGGTAGGTCGACGTAGGTGTTGTCGTGGGTGCTGTCGTAAGTTGTCGTCAGGTGTCATACATGAATTTCATTAAAACTAGTCCCTAGCAGCGCCTAATGCCCGTGTCCCACTTAGGAAACCTGAACGGAGACCTCTGGTGATCTTGCGCCCCACCCAAGGTTTACATGAGGTTCCCGGAGGTTTTGGTCACTCTCCCTAATGGTCGAAAGTGGTTTCCGCGTGGTCAAGGCTTCTTCTATGTTCCTTCGATTATTTCAACAAAATCAAAACCGGCCTCGACTAAAAATTGGTTGACGTTTGGTCAAAGCCAGTGGAGTGGGGTCGCTATTTACTTACAGGCAGTCAAAGGCAATCTCCTTCACTGTCCAGCCAATTTGATTGGTTCATTGGAGTTTTCAGGACCTAGAAGACCCGCCAGAAAGTAGAATGCCCGCTAAGGTTTATTAAACTTCGTAAAACTGTCTCCAATCCTTCTCCCCCCCCCTCCTTCTCTCCCCTTCTCCCATTCTCCCCACTTCTCTCCCTCTTCTCCCCCCCTACTCTCCCCCTTCTCTCCCCATCTCTTCCCCTTCTCTCTCCCCTTCTCTCCCCTTCTCTCTCCTTCTCCTTCTCCTCACCCCTTCACTCTCCCCCCCCCCCTCCTGCGATCTCTAAAGGACTTACCGTGCTCTGTGGCAGCCTTTTACCTTCATCTTCATCGCGCAGACAGCGCTCCTCCACTGTCCCTGGCCCCCACCTTCGTGATGTGTTTGCGTGTGCAGTCGATAGCAAAGATCATATAGGATCTTTGGTCGGTAGATGCAACCGACGCTTCAGTCGGGGCTTTCCAGGCGAGTGACCAAAACCTCTGGCGACTCATGGACACTTTGGGTGGGGCGCAAGGTCACCATAGGTTTCCGTTCAAGTTTCCTAAGTGGAACAGGGGCATAAGGAGTCACCTAAGTGGGACAGGGCCATAACGGTGGATAAATCTCTCATGCCTGATGAATGTAGTTCATGCTTCAATGTGAGGAGAGCGAGGAAGTACTGAGGAATAAAGGGCTCATGGAATTTATATCCAATAATTTCTGAAAGTAGCTAAGAAGATGAAGAAGGTGTTTAATATTGCCTTCCTTAACAAGTGCATAAAATGTAAGAAGAGGAAGGGTTATGGTACAACTTCATTAAACAAAGGTGGGGCCACAACTGTACACTTCTGGTTATTATACTGTAGGAAGCATGTGATAGCATGGGAGAGTAGATTGACCAGGATCGTGACGGGGATGAAGCCTTTCAACTATGAGGAGACACTGAATAGACATGGTCTGTTTATCTTGGAATGTGGATGGTTGAGGGATTATCTGATTGAGGTATGGAAAAGTATGAGGAGAATAGGAGGGTAGCTAAGGAGGAACATCTCTCCTTAACAGAGATATCTACGAACAAAGGCCAAAGGTTTAAAGGTAGGGAATTGGAGGGGTTTTGAGAAAAAAATATATTCCCTCGCTGTTTGAAGGGGTGGTGAAAATATTAGAATACTTGAAATGCCTTAGCATAGGAAGCTACAGACCCAGTGCTGAGAAATGGGATCAAATTAATTTGGGACATGATGGGTGATAGGTCATGGGCTGAAGACCTATTTCTGAGCAAAATGATTCTATGACTCGGTGAATACATTTCAGTTTAAGGAGTTGCTTCAGTATTTTGATATCACAAGTTGAATTGGTGGGAAGAAAGGCAAATGCAATGCTAGCATTCATTTTGAGAGGACCAGAATATAAAAGCAGGGATGTTAAGGTGAGGATTTACAGGGCAATAGTCAGATCACGTTTTGTGAGCAGTTTTGGGCCCCATATCTAAGATGGGATGGTATTGGAGAGAGTGCAGAGGAGGTTTACGAGAATGATCCTTGGGTTGATTGGGTTAACGTATGATGGCTCTGGGCCTGTATTTGCTGGAGCTTAGAAGAATGAGGATGGATTCATTGAAACTTACCAAATATAGAAAGGCCTAGATAGAGTGGATGTTGAGAGGAATTTTCACTCGTAGGAGAATCTAGGACCAGAGAGTACTGCCTCACGATACAAGGATGTGCCTTTCGAAAGGAAATGAGGAGGGATTTCTTTAACCAGTGGGAGGTGAATCTGTGGAATCCATTACCACAGATGGCTGTGGAAGTCAACTATTTAATTATTTTTAAAGAAGAAATTGGAGAAAAGGTTCTTGATTAGAAAGTGTCAAATGTTATGGGGAAAAGACAGGACAATGGGTTGACAGGGTAGGATAGATCAGACATGATTGAATGGCTAATATTTTCTCCTATGACTTATGAACTTAGGAACTAATGATATCTGAATAATGAAAGAACTATTCACGTCCTTTGTCAACGGGGAACTTGTTTTAGATGATCAGCAATGATCATATTGAATGGTGGTGCTGGATCAAAGGGCCAAATGGCCTATTCCTGCACCTATTTTTTATGTTTCTGTTTCTATGCCTTGATAAGACATTTTGTTTTATTTATCATTTTCACTCTTTCTGTAGTCTGCAATTTGTTTCCTCTCTCTCTCTCTCTCTCTCTCTCTCTCTCTCTCTCTCTCTCTCTCTCTCTCTCTCTCTCTCTCTCTTTCTCTCGCTCCCTTTTATTTTTATTTTTTTCTTTTCAAAAACTTTATTCGACACAATCATATGATACAACACATCAAAACATAATCAAAAATTACACTATCAAAAAATCATTATAGTACAATAGTGCATTAATTGTTTACAATACTCTCAACCCCACGCAGTGACCAGCCCCCACGGAAGGCCTCCCGAGTCCCCGTGGACACCATGTGTTCCCTCTCCAGGGACACACGTGCACGGACGTAGGCCCGAAAGAGGGGCAGGCAGCCGACTCTAGCCTGACCATCGACCGCCTGGACCCGCGAATGGCCATCTCGGCCAGGCCCAGGAGCAAACCGACAGGGAAGTCTGACCACCCCACTCGGCTCTCCCCACACCCTGCCTTGTGTCCAAACACCAGGATTGTGGGACTAAAATGCAACCAAAACTTGAGGAACAACCCCTTCAGATATTGGTACAGGGGAATTAGCCTCTCACGCTCCATATACGCATGGAACACGGTCTCTTCCTCGCCGCAGAAAATACAGGCGGTGAACCGACTCAAAAGTTTATTACATACCACCGCTCTATGCAACACTCTCCACCCCAGGTCCCCAATGTAAAAGGGAACAACTCCCTTATAGAAGGATCCCCACTGGGGACCTCCCCCGCCTTCGGATGGTAACACCGTCCACCATGGTGTGTCGAGATGGGAGACGAAGGCAAGGAGGTGCAGAATGTGCAGGAGCATCCTGAACAGTGCGCGTCTCTTCGCATCACGAAATGGCATCCTGGTCATCTCAGAAAGGCGGCTCAGGTTGTGTGGAGCAGGTGCCCGAGAAATATCCCGGAGCCTAGGCCCGATGAGCAAATCTGATGGAGCGGGTGAAAGCTCTGTCAGAACCACTCTTGGCGCGTGCCTCTCCTCGACACCCTGCATGACCGGCCACTCCCGCAGCTATGACATCCCCCTCCCCTCGAGGAGCAACATGCTGTCTGAAAACAGCCAAATTCCTCACTCTTAGCACATCTCGATAGAAGACAGGCAAGCCCCTTAGGGCGGGTCGACTGATGCCCTCCACCGGGAGCCACGAGACCCCCCTTAGGCAACGACCCCGACGGAAAAAATACGTGGCCAGAGCGTGCCATCTGGGGGGGTTCTCTACATACATGTACTCCGCAGAGTCCTGAGACGGGGAGCCACCACCTGGGTATGCACGAATACCAAGGACTGGCCGCCCTCCTCTAACGGGAGACTCAGGACCGCTGCGAAAACCCCAAAAGAAATCTACCAGCTTCTTCTGTAAAGCAGTTACAAATATGGAAGGCGGGACAAGAGTAGCCAGCCGGTACCATAACATGGAGGTGACCAGCTGGTTTATGACCCAAAACCCTCCCTGAAAGGAAAGAACTCCAAGCAGGCCTGACCAGCGCCCCAAACGTGCAACCACTTTCGTCTCCAACTCCTGCCAGTTTGCCGGCCAAGCATCCTCAGTGGGGCTCAGGTACTCCCCCAGATAGAGGAGGTGCATGTAACTCCACGCATTCATTGCCATCTCCTCCGACAGGGAGTCTATCTGCCACTGACCCACTAAAAGTCAGGAGCATTTACTCCAGTTAACCCTGGCAGAAGATGCAGCCGAGAAAATCTCCTGGTAGTCACGCATCCTCCACAGATGACCAAGATCCGTGAACATAAGAAGTACATCATCGGCATACACCGAAAGAACCACCTCCACCCCTGGGCCAGGCCTGTGAACCTCCTCCGAAGAAGACACAGGAAAGGCTCCCACAGACCGAGTACAACTGACCCGACATGGGGCGCCCCTGACGGATCCCCTCCCAAAATGAAAGGGAGCCAACAACGCGCCATTAACCTTCACAAGACATTCCACTGCAGCGTACAAAAGTCGGACCCTGGCCACAAAATGCAGTCCAAAACCAAACGCTTGCAACATCCCGAAGAGGTATTCATGCTCTACCCTATCAAAAGCCTTCTCCTGAAAGAAAAGCAGCTGACTGACCAGTGCCCTGGGCTAGATGAATCAGGTTCCTAACCAGGTGGATGTTATACTGAATGGACCAGCCATGGACTGTATAAGATTGGTCAGGATGAATCAGTTGAGACAGCACGGAGCCCAGGCGATTTGCCATTGCCCGTGCAAAAACTTTATACTCTGTGCATAGGAGAGAGACCGGGCACCAGTTATTCAACAGGCGGAGTTCGCCCTTCTTGGGCAGCAGGACAACAACTGCCCTACGCCACGAGAGGGGCATCTCCCCGGTCGCCAGGCTCTCCCCTAGAACCAACATGTAGTCACCCTCCAGGATATCCCAGAAAGCTCTGACAAACTACCGTCAACCCATCCAGCCCGGGTGACTTAACCCGACTGAGCTGATGCAAGGCACGAGTCAACTCCTCTAAAGATAAGGGGCCATCAAGAAGTTCGGCCACCTCCCTATCTACAGTCGGTAGACCCACCCACAGATCCTGCTGAGCCTCCCTGCTGAATCCACCTGCAGAGAACAGGGACCCATAAAAGGACCTGACCAAGGCACTGATCCTCTCCGGATCAGTGACAGAGGAGCCATCGTCTGCGAGCAGCTCTACGAGCTGTTTGCGAGCTCCCAAACCGTTCTCCAGAGAGAAAAAGAAAGGCATAGCTCGGTCCAGATCGTGCAGCATCTGGACCCGTGACCTCACGTAAGCGCCTCGGGACCGCTCAAGTTGCAGGTTCCTCAAGGCTTCCTTCTTCTCCTGAAACTCTCCAGATTCGCAGGAGTCATCACCAACCCGACCCAGGCGAGACTCTGCATCCAGTAGCTCCTTCTCAAGCCTCTCAACCGCTGAGTCCCACCGTCCGGTCGACCCTCACGTGTATTCCTTACAAAAGAAACGGATGTGAGCTTTGCCCACATCCCACCACTGCCTAAGGGAAGAGAAGCACCTCTGCCTCTCTCTCCACCTCACCCAAAACTGACTGAATGACTCCCGGAAACACCGATCCTCCAGCAGCCTGTTGTTAAAGTGCCGGTATGCGGACCCAGCCCGAGCGCGCGCTGGATTAAAATCCACATGCACCAGACAGTGGTCCGAGCACGGCACCAGCTGCATTGAGGCCGCTGAGACACGGGAAACAAATGCTTGGGAAATATATAATTGATCAATGCGGGAACCACCACCCTCAAGCCTCCGTGAAAAAGCAGTGGAATCCGGGTGGAGGTTCCGCCATGCATCAACCAACTCAAAGGAGTCAACCAACCCTCTCAGCTTCTTCGCTACAGCAGGAGCACACTGAGTACCAGAACGGTCTCGCGCCTCTAGTGTGCATTTAAAGTCCCCACCAAGGAAGACACACTCTCTCCTATCAATAGTCAATATAGCAGTCACCTCCTGAACTAGGCCGGCCTGCATCATGCTGGAGCTAGGGGCATACACATTAATAAAATGCAACGGCATGCCATTCAGGCTCACAGCCAGATGGAGCAAATGTCCTGGCACAACTTCTTGCACTTTTAAAACATTTGGCAGAAAATTCAGGGCCAACAGAAAGGCCACCCCACTCGAATTTGAGCTGAGATGGCTCATGTAGACCCCCCCCTCCCCACTCCAGTCACCAGTTGGGTTCGTCTCTATCAACGGTATGCGTCTCTTGCAGAAAACACACCACACATTTCTCCTCTCTAAGGACTGATAAAAGCTGAAATCTGTGAAAACTCGCTCTACTCCCATTTAAATTTAATGTAGCTACTGTGAATGTGCAGGCACACTAGATTGAGACCTTCACACTCCGCCTAGACTCAAAAACTCTCTCTCTGAGGAACTCCAAAAAGTCCCCAAACTGGCTCTTCTCAGAGTCAGGTAGATCACTATCCTTGTTGCCAAGGATAGCCTCGAGAGTCTTAATCAAAACTGGCCAATCCTCCCACCGTTTTTTTGCAGTCTCCTTTTTACAGTCTCCTGAAACAACAAGCTTATCAACGCAGCGCCCAGGGTCATTGTCAGAAATCGAAAGACCAGAATTTTATGAAAGTTCGCTAATCCCGCTACACAAACTGGCCCCATCGCTCTCCCCCTCCTCCGGCATGACACCACCCCCAGGATCAATGCTGGGGAAGGGTTCCGAATCCCCTGACCACAACAAGCAGCCCACCGAATGGCTAGGCTCCTGCACTCTACCATCACCCTCCACGTCTGGGCCTGGGGAAGAAAAAACAAGAGGCACCCCTAGGGCCTGTGGTACACTGGCATCCCCGGAATCTGAAAGGGGATCACGACCCGAAACAACCCCGACCTCCACAGCACCTAGAGTACCATCTCCACAGGCAACACCCAGAGAATCTCCATTTGCTTTTAAACTCTCCCCTGCCAGCCCAGCCAGTGAGGCAGCACACCCCCCCCAGCACCTCCAATGGCACTGATATGGAGCACAGACTGGAACAATAATGCCCCCGAACCTCCCCCCTCCGACTGACTCTGCTCATCCCCCGTCTCTGGGGGCACACTACCAGGGGAGCTAACCCCATCATCTGGCGTGCCAACACCCTCAGTAGGCTTCTGAAACGAGGGGACCTCCTCCAACCCAGAGGACACACACCCAGAGGCAACACCCGATGAGATAACTCCCTCGGAGGGTCCCTGAAAGGGGCATCCACCTGCCCAGAGGACACAACACCAGAGGAGTCAACTCCAGCACCTGGTCTTATAATACCCGCTGAAGATCCCTGAAATGGAGGCCCAACCTCCGACCCAGAAGACACCAGTTCAAGACCACTAACCACATCAGTGGTGGAAGTTCTGGAGAAAGACATCCCCCTAGCTTTGGACCCACGCCCTTGCTCTTCCTCGCCAGGCACATGCCTCCTTTTTGTCCCGCCTGCATGCGGCGGTACGGTGACCTCCATAACGGAAGTGTCTTCCGCCTACACACTACCCCCAGCCACTTTACCACCCGCACGTTTTAGATTCCCTGCCCCCGTCTGAACCACCCCAGCGCCTTGCTGGACCACGGCAGGTGCAATCTGCACCTCATTGGAGCTGACAGGCGCCCCTTGGGTGGTCTCAGAACTCGGCAGGTGCGCACCCGATAGCGTTTGACTCGCTCCTCCTTTTCATCTCCTTCCTCTTCTTCTTCCTCTACTGCTCCCAATTCCCCCCCTCCTCACCTCCCTACCCCTGTGCCTCACCTTTAGCCGCCACCACAGGTTCAGGACGTGGGGGGCGGGAGCTATCGCTGCCCCAGGTCCCCAAGGCAGAACCAGCGGACCCAGTTCGGCTATCACTGCCTCCCCGGATCACTGAGGCAGAGCTGGCAGCCCTAGCTGGGTCAGCAGTACCACCCCACACCACTGAGGTTTGATGAGCCACCCTGGATGGGCCAGCAGTGCATTCCTGGGCCGCTGCGCTAGAACTTCTCGCAGTGACCCCGCGAATAAGACACTCCCTCTGGAGATGTCCAAATTTGCCGCATGCATGACACCATGCCTTCCCCCAACTCCAACGCAAGGTCCTAGGGAGATCCCTACACTCTACCTCGAAGCTCCCCTCAGCGCCTTCCCCCTCACCCACCTTCATGAACACCCTCCTCTTGAAACTGAAGACCCCTTTTTCCTCTGGGTCCCCCCCGGGATGCATGAGCCTAAAGCACTTAGACCGCACTTCCCCAAACTTGACAGGTGTGGAATAAGTGACGCGTCCTGAATACATGTGAGGCAACGCCGCAGGAGAACCGGTCTCACCCTGGATACCCACGGATCCACCTGTATGTGGACTCCCCCCCCCCACTGAGATCCCCTTCTCCAACGCTCGGGCCACACCCACCCGGGTTTTTAGTATCATCTCAACCTTCCCTCTTTCGAGCTTGGAAGAGACAATAGCTCTCCTCCCAACATGTTCATACATGGCCTTTGTAATTGCTCCCCTGGACATCATAGGCCCAGTTTGAACTGAGATACCAAAACCGTCCCTATCCAAGTCAGCACGAGGCTCATGCTCAGATGGCCTCATACCCGCCACTGTTGCCACCACTGTGTAGCTCCGGACCTTCGGCCGCGCCCCAGCCATCGCCATCCTGACAGAGGCACAAACCAGCTCCAGGCACCTCAGCAGCTCAGCTCCAAGTTAAGTTCCAGAGACAGTCATAGTCAAAGACAGGCATCAGAAAGCAGAAACCTCCAGCTGAAGCAGGAAAGTTCCCAAGCTCGTCCACAGCTGAGAGCAGCTTTTGGGAAGCTCTATCCCAGTCTAGCCGGAAGCAAAAGTACCTTCTTCACATTAAGCCTGGCAGCCGCACTGTGCAAAATGACTTTAGGACAGAGAAGCGGTGCTAAAAAAAAGACAAAGACACCGAAATCTTTGTACCCTCGATCTCCAGGCACTCTTGGCAGTCCGCCAACGACAACCGCACCCTCGACAATGTAGAGAAAACTCAGGAATTTTCACACTAGTAGAGGAATCCTAGACCAAAGGAAAGTTTCAACAGTCCAACGATAAGTTAAATTATGAAGCCCCTCTGCCTCTGTTCCTTCTCCAACGGCAAAATCCTTAGAAGGCTGCTTCAATCTTTCTCAACTGCAGAGCTGAGAAGAAAACACAATCTCTCTCTCTCTCTCTCTCTCTCTCTCTCTCTCTCTCTCTCTCTCTCTCTCTCTCTCTCTCTCTCTCTCTCTCTCTCTCTCTCTCTCTCTCTCTCTCTCTCTCTCTCTCTCTCTCTATCTCTCTCCCTCTCACACACACATAGAAAGAGAAAATAGGTGCAAGAGGAGGCCATTCAGCCATTTGAGCCAGCACTGCCATTCATTGTGATCATGGCTGATCATTCACAATCCGAAACCCGTGCCTGCCTTCTCCCCATTCCCCTTGATACCGCAAGCCCCATGAGCTCTATCTATCTCTCTTAAAAGTTTATCCAGTGAATTGGCCTCCACTGTCGTCTGCGGCAGAGAATTCCGCAAATTCACAACTCTCTGGGTGAAAATGTTTTTTCTCACCTCAGTTTTAAATGGCCTCCCCTTTATTCTTAGACTATGTCCCCCTGGTTCAGGGCTACCCCAACATTGGGAACATTTTGTTTGTTCAGTCCTTTATAATTGTATATGTTTCTATAAGATTCCCTCTCATCCTTTTAAATTCCAGGGAATACAAGCCCAGTCATTCCAATCTTTCATCATATGACAGTCCCACCATCCCGAGGATTAACCTTGTGAATCTAGGCTGTACTCTCTCAATAGCAAGGATGGCCTTCATGCCATTAGCTTTTGTTCACTGCCTGCAAGGGACCAATTGTGTAAGAGGTGTGAATCTGGAAAACAATTAGCCATTGTGTGGGAGTGATTCCATTGACCATGGAGTCTGAAAGGAAGGAACGGGTTTGTGTATGAGTGTTTGGAATTTTATTTTGTATTTTGTATTGTGGCTATTGTGCAGAAAATGGGGAATGTCTCAGAGAAAGACCTATCAAATAGAGCCGAAATCCTGATAAAAATAATTTGCGAGAAACTTCCGCATGAAGCAGAAAGATTAATAGACAATAGACAATAGACAATAGGTGCAGGAGTTGGCCATTCGACCCTTCGAGCCAGCACCGCCATTAAATGAGATTGTGGCTGATCATCCCCAATCAGTACCCCGTTCCTCCCTCTCCCCATATTCCCTGACTCCACTATTTTTAAGAGCACTATCTAGCTCTTCCTTGAAAGCATCCAGAGAATGTGCCTCCACTGCCCTCTGAGGCATAGAATTACTTTCATAGACTGATGTACAAGGACCCCCAGATCCCGTTGTACTTCCCCTTTTCCTAACTTGACGCCATTTACATAGTATTAAGAGGATTATCTGGGGAATTAAATGGAGTTTTGAGGAACGAAGTTTGGTCACTGCATGGAGTAAAATCCATAATATGAATAAACTATATAGAAACAATTGTTAGACGATATGGAAACAGTGAAGAAGAGAAAGAGCTAATTGAAATATGGAGAATGTTCTTCACTAGAAGAAAAATAAATAAAGAGATTGATCTGCTTTCTACTCTAAGAATGGCAGGGTTCAATTGAGGGAGTAGAGAACGGGTCCTTCTCGAGACATTCAGGAGCAGGGAAAGGAAGATAGTGGAAGCCAATAGCAGGAGCAGGAGCAGGAGCAGGAGAGAATACCAGCTTCTAAAAGGGAAACGACTGAGATGGCTCTTAAATGGGAGGTGCCGACTAAAATGAAACTTATTAAATTTACTAAGTGGGAAGAGGTATCTGTGGACCTCGAAGGGAGAGATGCTCACTATATGCCAGGGTGGGTAGAATTTTTCGGAATGGAGCCACAGCATTCGATGGAAAAATCGGGGAAGGACCCTCTATCGTATGATTATTCCACCGGTGGAGGATAGTATGGGAGATCAAGGAGCTAGAAGGAAGGTTCCGCTGAAATGGGTACCAAAATTAATTAGGAAATCCTGTAGTGGGAAAGTGAAGGAATCCTTCCTGAAGTACAGAGACAGAACAAGTAGCTTTTCTCAGGGTGAGACAGCAGGATGATACCTAGTGGTTAATACCTAGTATTATTAGGTCGGAGCAATTTCTCGATGATGGGAGTATAGAACAGATCTCCCGAAGGCAATTCCTTTGCAGGTAGCAGCCTACTCCACCTCTGGTACTTCCGGTGGCGCTATGGAGGGCTAGAGACCAGCACCAGCTAGCTCCACCCAAAATCCGCTGAAAACGGGGAAAAGAATGGGACTTAGCTGCTGTTACCGCACCGGCTGCCTGCAACACGTGAGTGACATCATCAGGCGTGCGATTCCGGTGGTATGTCTCTGCAACATACCGCCCCCATGATGAAATGGCCCATTAAGCCTAAACAAGCGCCGGAAAAAGTAGGCCCGACTGAAGCCTCGGGCTCAGGTACAATGTCGTCCCAAGAAGTTGTTTCAAAGAAACCAAAGTCTAAAAAATCTGAGATAGAAGAACTTCGGAATTTTCTATCTCAAGAAATTAAAAATATAAAGGAACAATTGAAGAATTTTAATGAGAAGCTGAATTTTAAAGAAGAATTTCAAACTTTTAAAGAAGAATTTAAAGAGGAAACAAAAGAAGAAATTAATTCCACTGTCCTTGAAATATTGGATACATGGAAGAATGAAACGGAAGAAAATCTGGCTCAACAGATTGAGGAGATAGATGTTAAAATCAACTCGATGGAGTCCAGCTTAATGATAGGTGGGATCCCATCGATAAGTCATTGAACCAACAAAATATAGCAATAACTAATTTAGAGGAGATTGCTGCAACTAGTGCCAAAACCAGAAAACAGCTTATCAAAGAGAATCAACGTCTATCAGATTTACTGAGTAAAATAACTGAAAAATGTACTGAATTGGAAGGACGTCAGAGGCGTCAGAATTTAAGAATCGTTGGCATCCAAGAAAGAAGTGAGGGGAACCGAGACCCCCGCAAATTCACTGCAGACTTATTGCAAAAAGTCTTAAATCTTTATCAAAAACCTCTGCTAGGTCGTGCACATAGAGTGATGAGACACCGTCCATAGACAGACGACCCACCAAGACAAAAGATAGTGAAGGTGCAATACGACCATGTACTGGATGATATGATGAAGAAAGTTGTTCGTACCAGGAATCTCACAAATGAAGGAGATAAGATCTGCATTTACCGAGATTAATCTGTGGAGGTCTCCAGGAAGAGAGCGCTGTTTAAAGAGACAAGAATACTCAAGGATGTGCCAGGTCTGAGGTACGGCCTGATGTACCCGGCAACATTAAGAGTCACCTACAGGAAGAAGGAACATATCTTCGCTAACCATAAGGATGCATTGGATTTCGCCCAGAACATCGAGAATATGACCGATGACTGAACATTACTCACAAAATACCTGACGTCACCGAACAATGTGACTTTGTAAAGATCTGATGGAACTTAAGCTGTTATACTTAAGGACAAATGAAATTGGACAAGGATTGTTGAGCAGGGTTTTCCCTATGGACATACCACACTCATATTTACTATTAACATTAACGACTGACAAATACTAATCATAACTGCTCGTTACTACTAATAATTATTACTAATTTTTACTAATTACTTATAATTGGATTACTTAGAATTAGTTAAAGTGGAAACCATAAGTACGGTTGGATTTAAAGCTTGATTTCACTTTTGTTTCAGTTCTCTCTTTTAGATATAAATGAGACATAATGTATTTTGAGAATAGTTGCCTTTTTATTTTTTACTTTTTACTAATGGATTATGAATACTTTGGAACTTAAAATGTTTTCCTCCTCCCCAGTAAAATGTTGTTACTGAAATTTCATCTTAAAGAGAGCATGGAGCTAGTAAAGTTTTTTTATTTTTCAAACGCTACGGAAGTCTGCAGATGGCTAGCCATGTTAGTATGGCTATCACTAACTGCACTAATTTAGATGTAGTTTTTTTGTTTCTTTTTGCACTTTACTAACTTCCAACCCTATCATTCTTTTTATATAATACTGTATTATAATTTTAAGTTTGAATGGAATTATAAGTTTTACCAAAGGAGATATGTACAGGAGAAAGACCAACGAGATTTAAAATTCATCTATCTGAAGTTCAGGTGTAATGTTGGGTTTGTTGCGCTGAGCTATCTGCACATTTATAGAGCACCCTAAACAAAAGATGCAAGATTTGAATGTGAAGATTGGGGGTGAAGGAATCACATTTTGTAGCTGGAATGTTAAGGGAATTAATGAACCAATTAAGAGAGGTAAAGTGTTAGCACATTTAAAATCACATAAAACAGATATAATATTCCTTCAGGAAACTCACCTCAAAAAGAAAGCACAGCATAGATTGAAAGCTAAATGGATTGCTAAAATGTATCACTCCTCATTTTCGCATAAATACAGAGGTATTAGAACATAGAAACATAGAAAATAGGTGCAGGAGTAGGCCACTCATCCCGTCGAGCCTGCACCGCCATTCAATATGATCATGGCTGATTATCCAATTTGTGTTGCAATACTAATCTTTAAAGGGATACATTTTAAACATATATCAACTATAATGGACAATGATGGTAGATATATTGGATTAATAGGTGAGTTACATGCAAAAAAAGTGGTTCTTATCAATGTTTATGGACCAAATTTTGATAGTCCCTTGTTTTTCAAGAAAATATTTAACACAATTCCGGAACTTACACAACAAAATTTAATAATTGGAGGAGACTTAAACTGTACACTAGACCCTTATTTAGACAGATCATCAAGACAATGAACTTACAAAATTCACAAACTTACAAAATTCTTAAGGGGTTGGACAGGCTAGATGCAGGAAGATTGTTCCCGATGTTGGGGAAGTCCAGGACAAGGGGTCACAGCTTAAGGATAAGGGGGAAATCCTTTAAGACCGAGATGAGAAAGACTTTTTTCACACAGAGAGTGGTGAGTCTCTGGAACTCTCTGCCACAGAGGGTAGTTGAGGCCAGTTCATTGGCTATATTTAAGAGTGAGTTGGATGTGGCCCTTGTGGCTAAGGGGATCAGAGGGTATGGAGAGAAGGCAGGTACGGGATACTGAGTTGGATGATCAGCCATGATCATATTGAATGGCGGTGCAGGCTCGAAGGGCTGAATGGCCTACTCCTGCACCTAATTTCTATGTTTCTATGTTTCTATGAAAAATAAAATCGCAGTCAAGTGAATTGTTAAATGCATATATAGATACTACTAATATTAAGGATGTCTGGAGAATTGAAAACCCAACCGGACGAGAATATACACTTTACTCATTGGTACATAAAACATATTCAAGAATAGATTATTTTCTAGTAGATTCCAAGCTTATCCCATTTACTTACAATTCTAAATATCATAACATTATAATCTCGGACCATGCACCCTTAACATTTATGATTAAACTAAATGGAAGGACGGGGAAACAGTCACAATGGAGACTTAACCCACAAATCTTAAAGAAAAAAGTATGTCAGGAATATCTTACTAAATAGATTCATATGTTCTTTGAGACCAATAATCACCCTGGAACGTCTGCCTCCCTTCTCTGGGAAACATTTAAAGCATTTGCCCGAGGAGCAATTATCTCCTCCCAAGCATTTTACAATAAAGAGAATCGGGTTAAACGACAGGCACTGGAAAGGGAAATAAGACAATTAGACATAGAAAATGCGGCTGCACCAACTATGATAAAACATAATAAAATAGCAGTATTGAAATATAAATTATATAAAATATATTCAGACCACGTTATAAAACTTTATCAGTATACTAAACAATTACATTTTGAATTTGGCGACAAACCACAAAAACTATTAGCCCACCAACTTCGAAAACTGGATGGGGAAAAAACAATTCACAAAATTAGATCAGAAATGGGAGAAGCACTAGTACAGTCTAAGGATATCAATGAGAGATTTCTGCAATATCATCAAAACCTCTACTCAGCTAAAACGATAGATCATTCGACAGGAATGGAAGCATTCTTACAAAAATGTAACCTTAAAGGGTTAGATTTGAAAGATAATTACTAGGCGCTGAAATAACAGTAAAAGAAATTGAAGAGTCTATCAGATCTCAAAAAAACGGCAAGGCCCCGGACCCTGACGGTATAAGCTCTGAATTCTATTTTAAAAATGTATGATCTGATCTCTCCACGTTTACGGACGCTGTATGAACACATTTATATCCAACAGAAATTATCAGAAACGCTAAACGGATCCATAATAACACTCATACCAAAAACAGATAAGGACCTGGAAGATCCAGGTTCATATAGAGCTATAGCTCTTAAATACTGATCAAAAAATATTAACTAAAATCCTAGCACAAAGATTAAGCACAGTGATTAATACATTAATACACCCTGACCAAACAGGATTTCTCCCCAAACGCTACATTTCCTGTAACCTACGATGATTATTCAATATTATATACTCAAAGAGAATTACTAACGAACATTTAGCAATTATTTCATTAGATGCTGATCAGGTGATATGGCCCTATTTATTCTCGGTCATGGAAATTTTTCAATTGGGCGAGAAGTTTAGTGCATAGATAACTCTTATATACTAATCCAACAGCTAGAATATCAACAAACCGAATGTTATCAACTAAATTTAATTTATCTAGAGGCTGTAGACAAGGATGCCCGTTATCCCCGTTATTATTCGCACTTGCAATTGAGCCACTAGCAGAAAGTGTTAGGTCCCAACCTGAAATATACGGGTGTAATACTAAAGACACTGAATATAACATTTATTTATATGCAGACGATGTATTAAACTACATGACAAAACCTGAACTTAGTATCCCAAACCTATTAAATTTAATAACTCAATTTGGCTCGTGCTCGGGATACAGAATTAATTGGCATAAAAGCGAAATCATGCCAATAATGGAAATCAATCCACATATATTACAACAATCCCCCTTTAAAATAGTTAATGAAAAATTTAAATATCTTGGAATTTATGTAACAAAGACATATACTTCTTTATTTAAACTAACTTCCCACCTTTATTGAACTAATTGCATAAGAATATCTAATATTGGAAAACACTACCTATCTCAATGTTTGGTAGAATGAATGCAATAAAAATGATTTTTCTTCCGCTTATTGTACCTTTTACAATCAATCCCGATATACCTCCCAAAAACTTTTTATTTTTTAAAGATAGACTCCATAGTTACTAATTTTATCTGGGATTATAAGAATCATAGAATAAACAAAAAGCATCTATGTAAATCAAAAATAAATGGAGGTTTAGCTTTACCGAATTTCATGCTCTATTTCTGGGCAGTTAACATTAAAAATATGAACTTTTGGTTGGAAGAATTGGACCAGCAACCAGATTGGTTAAAAATGGAAAAGGAAGACTGTTTACCCTTTGAAATTGGTTTGATTTTGTTTGCTACCACTAAATTAAGCAAAAAACCTATAGTGAAAACCCTATAATATACAGTGGTATATGAATTTGGAAACAATTAAAAAAGACTTTAAAATTGGATAATCTATCACTACTTCTTCCCATTGTAAACAACCCTGCATTTAAACCTACAATGTTGGAGAAAGGCTTTTTACAATGGAAAAATCACGGAATTAAAAAGATAGGTCATCTATATAGGAAAGGCACATTCCTTTCATTTCAGGAGTTACAACAAATTTATGGACTTCACTCAAATGACTATTTCAGATATCTACAATTTAGAGATTATGCTAAATCAATTACACAGGACTATAGAAATAGAGATCCAGAAACTCTTGATGAATGTTTGAATAAACACCCTAATTCAGAAAAATTAATATCTTATATCTATAATATCCTATTAGACAGTGAGGCACTTATGACGGAAATATATAGGCAATCATGGGAAAATGAACTAGGCTAACCAATAATGCAAGATATTTGGGATGAAAGCTTACAACATATACATCATTGTTTGTTAAATGCTAGACATTTCTTAATATAATTTAAAGTATTACATAGATTACATTATTCAAAAACGAAGTTAAATAGAATCTTCCCAAATATATCTCCTATCTGCGAAAAATGTCAGCACTTAGAGGCTAACCTAACGCATACATTTGTAAATTCTATAAAAATTAATCATTTTTGGACGGAAATTTTAAAGATAATTTCGGAAGTTGTCAACTCCCAATTGGACCCCGACTCGAAACTAATAATATTAGGAATATTAGAACAAAGTCAAATATTTACTACAAGCCAAAGATACTTTATCGACTACAGCATAATAATTGGGAAGAAATTAATATTAAAATTTTGGAAAGGTCCTATAACCCTCATAATCAAAATGTGGATTATGGAAATGTCGGAGACCCTACATTTGAAAAGAATCAGACTTGTCTTAATGCACAAACAAGAACTTTTTAACAGAATATAGTCTCCATTTATGGATTATCTGAAGGGGCAAACTGGTTCGGCACGAGCACCTGACTGAAACCCGAATTAAGGATTAGATGAAGAGTTACATTTTATAATTTATGAACATATCTCCAATGATGTATTATTAGTTAATTATTCCACTCATTTTTATTATACTTTCTTGTTTTTTTTTGTTTTCTCTCTCTCTATTATTTTCTATCTACATAAAATAATATATATAGAAGTTGAACTATTAAATAATTGATAATATTGACAATATTAATAATGTATGACTGCCACAGATAAAATGTACGTCCCGTTTTCCTAACTTGACGCCATTTAGATAGTATTAAGAGGATTATCTGGAGAATTAAATGGAGTTTTGAGGAATGAACTTTGGCCACTGCGTGGAGTGAAATCCATAATATGAATAAACTACATAGAAACAATTGTTAGACGATATGGAAACAGCGAAGAAGAGAAAGAGCTAATTGGAATATGGAGGATGTTCTTCACTAGAAGAAAAATAAATAAAGAGATCGTTCTGCTTTGTACTCTAAGAATGAAACTTATTAATTGTAGTAAGAGGGAAGCAGTATCTGTGGACATCGAAGGGAGAGTTGCTCACTATATGCCAGGGTGGGTAGAACTTTTTGGAATGGAGCCACAGCATTCCTTATGGCACTCTCATGTTCTCAGTTCAGAGACACCATGCACAGCTTGCAAGCATGGCACTCGGGAGGAGTCAGTGGTGTCTTCGACTCCACCCACTAATTTCAAATCCAAAGTGGAAAAATCGGGGAACGACCCTCTATCTCCTATGATTATTCCACCATGGGAGATCAAGGAGCTAGAAGGAAGGTTCCGCTGAAGTGGGTACCAAAATTAATTAGGAAATTCTGTAGAGGGAAAGTGAAGGAATCCTTCCTGAAGTACAGTGACAGAACGAGTAGCTTTTCTCAGGGTGAGACAGCAGGAAGATACCTAGTGGTTAATACCTAGTATTATTAGGTCAGAGCAATTTCCCAATGATGGGAGTATAGAACAGATCCCCCGGAGGCAATTCCTTTGCAGGTAGCAGCCTACTCCACTTCTGGTATTATGTCCCGCAGTAGGTGTAGGTAATCCCCAGGCCACAGATTTCCACACTGTAATACACCCTGATCTGACGGCAACTCAGACCCGTATTAAGAATTCAGAAATGGGTAATAACTTCGGGGGAAGATAAGGAGGAGGAGGATCTTAAAGCTTAGATAGACATGCCATTCCGAGATACGACTTTTCCTTGGTTTGGTTCGAGAGGGTATAGAGCTGTTAGACCTGATCAGTGCTACAACTATGGGGAATTAGGACATTGGAGCCGATCGTGTCCCGTGAGGGAATACCGAAGGACAGGGGCAAAGAAGAGGGTCACGAGGTTTCAGAAATTAATGGATCCTGAGAGGTTACCGGAACACTTGGGACCCCAAGGGTAGAGGAAGAGGACACTGGCCAGGAGATCAGGGGGCAGGGACATTCTGGCAACTGAAACCATTCCGCTAGCCCTGACCTGCCAGCTAATACAACATATGAAATCTGAAAGCATCCACACATGGCCCAAAAATAACAATAAAAATCAAAAAGAACATCACCCCCTTCCAAATCCTATGAGGAGAGACACAAAGAATCTAAATGTAATTGAAGACCTCACTAAAAGGAAAGGGCCTGTCCAGCTTGGCCGTCATTTACCAGACAGGCCGTGACTGTTGTGCGTCATCATGCGGCTTCATGCGTCAGCACAGCCATCTGGAGCGTGTGACGTCATTTGAATACCCAGTCTATGATATTTATGGTGATTTTCTAAAATGTTCCAGTTTCATGAGTGGTGCTAGAAATTGGAAAACTGCAGATGTAATACCCCTATTCAAAAAAACAAGTGAATGATAAGTAGCAAGCTGCAGACCAAATTAATGTTTAGGAAGGAACTACAGGTTTAAATTGAAGATAGACACAAAATGCAGGAGTAACTCGGCGGGACAGGCAGCATCTCTGGAGAGAAGGAATGGATGATGTTTCGGGTCAAGATGCTTCTTCAGTCTGAAGAAGGGTCTCGACCCGAAACGTCACCCATTGCTGAGTTACTCGAGCATTTTGTATGACTTATCTGGTTTGCTCTTCCATTTCTATATTGGTATGTATTGGTAAGTAACCTTTCAGGAATTTGTGTGCAAGGATTTCCAGTTCCTTCTGAATTCAAAACATCTGCCAAACCCTCAAAGTCTCATTCCTTTTGTTAAATATTTTTATTAATTGTAAGTACATATTAACAGAATATACTTTTTACATACATTCGTAATATTATTAATATTAACATTTAAGACTTATTTGTATTTCTATACATTTTTTTTCACAAGTAAGAAAAGATAGAGAAAAATAACATAGGAATAAGAATTCAAAAATAAAGAAGTGAATGGAGTATTAAAAAGTTATCCATCGTTGGAGATATATCCATGAATTGTAATACGTATTTCTTCATCTATTCCATTATTCAGGTTTCAGTCAGGCTCTCGCACCGAGCCACTTTGACCCTTTAGATACTCAATGTATGGAGACCATATTCCTCTGAAAAGATCCAACCTGTCCATTAGGACACAATCTTTCCAGATGAAGGGTCTCCGACATTCCTGTAATCCACATTTTGATTGTGGGGGACCTTTCCAGAATTTCAATATTATTTTTTTCCCAATTATTAAACTATAAACAATAAAAATTCTTTGATTCATTGTTATTAATTGATCTGTTTCCAGTATTCCCAGTATTATTAACTTTGAGTCAGGAATCAGATTCATATGAACAACATTCGATATTATCCTAAATATTTCTGTCCAAAATGTTGTAATTTTTACACAATTTGTAAATGAGTGTGTCAAGTTAGCTTCTAAGTGCTGACATTTATCACCTATGGCAAATATATTTGAAAAAATATGATGTAGTTTGGATTTTGAGTAATGTAGTCTATGTAATATTTTAAATTGTATAAGAGAGTGTCTAGCATTTAACAAACAGTGGTGTATAGTTGTAAACTTTTATCCCATACTTCTGGTCTAATAATTTGGCCTAATTCGTTTTCCCATGATTGTCTATATATTTCTGTCAATGGGACATCATTTTCTAGTAAAATATTATAAATATATGATATCAATTTTTCTGTGTTCGGATGTTTATTTAGACATTCATCTAAAATTTCTGTCTTTCTATTTCTAATTTCCTGTGTGTTTGCTTTTACATAGTCTCTAATTTGTAAGTATCTAAAATAATCTTTTGAATGTAATCCATAAATTTGTTGTAATTCTTGAAATGAAAGGAAAGAATTTTCCCTGTAGAGATCTCCCGTCTTATTAATTCCATAGTTTTTCCATTGTAAAAAGCCTTTGTCCATCATTGAGGGTTTAAATGTAACATTATTTACAATAGTAAGGGCTAGTGGTATACATTCCAATTTTAATGTTTTCTTTATTTGTTTCCAGATACGTATTCCACTTTCTATTATAGGGTTTTCACTATAGGTTTTCTTACCTAGATTAATATTGGCAAATAATATCGAACTAATTTCAAAAGGCGAACAATCTTCTTTTTCCATTTTTAACCAAATTGGTTGTTTATCTGTCTCTACTAACCAAAAGTTCATATTTTTAATATTAATAAAACATAAAGTTTGGTAGTGCTAGACCTCCATTTATTTTTGATTTACATAAATGTTTTTTATTTATTTTATGGCTCTTATAATCCCAGATAAAGTTGGTAACTAAAGAATCCACCTTCCTAAAGAAATTTTTAGGAAGATATATCGGAATCAATTGGAAAAGATACAGTAATTGCGGAAGAAAAATCATTTTTATTGCATTAATTTTACCTAGCATTGAGATAGGTAGTGTTTTCCAATATAAAATGTTCTTATTTAATTTATTCAATAAGAGTGGGAAGTTGGATTTAAATAAAGAATCAAATCTTTTTGTTACATAAATTCCAAGATATTTAATTTTTTCGTTTGCTATCTTAAAAGGAAATTGTTGTAATATATGTAAGTTATTTACCATTATTGGCATGAGTTCATTTTTATTCCAATTAATACTATATCCTAAAAAAGATCCAAATTCAGTTACTAATTTTAATTAATTTTGGATATTAATTTCCGGTTTTGAAATATAAAGTAATACATCATCCGCATATAAGGAGGTTTTATTTTCAGTATCTCTGGTATCATACCCATATATTTCAGGATGTGATCTCACATGTTGAGCTAATGGTTCTATTGCAAGTGCAAACAGTAGTGGGGATAAAGGGCAACCTTGTCTGCAGCCTCGAGATAGATTGAATTTAGTTGATAGCATTTGATTTGTTATTATTCTGATTGTTGGATTAGTGTATAATAATTTGACCCAAGTAATAAACTTCTCTCCCAACTTAAAAGTTTCCATAACTGAAAACAGATAAGACCATTCCACCTGGTCAAAGGCTTTCTCCGCGTCTAATGAAATAACTACTAGATCTTTATTGATATCTCTTTTCGAATATATAATATAGAATAAACGTCTCAGGTTATGTGAGGGATATCGTTTTGGTATAAATAATATTTGATCGGGGTGAATTAATTCATTAATAACTGTATTTAGCCTTTGTGCTAATATTTTAGTTAATATCTTTTGATCAGTATTTAAAAGAGCTATAGCTCTAAATGATCCTGGGTCATCCAGATCTTTGTCTATTTTAGGTATCAGTGTTATAATAAATTCATTTAATGTTTCTGGTACTTTCTGCTGGATATAAATATATTCATAGAGTGTCTTCAAACGTGGTGCAATTATATCATAAAATGTTTTATAAAATTCCGAGCCAATACCATCTGGTCCCGGTGTTTTACCATTTTTTAATGATCTGATGGGTTCTTCGATTTCTTTTACTGAAATTTCAGCATTTAATGATTCTCTATTTTGTGAATTCAACCCATTCAGATTACATTTTTTTTAAATGCTTCTATTCCTATCCTGTTTTCTGTCATTTTAGCTGAATATAATTTTTTATAATATTGCAAAAATCTCTCATTAATATCTTTAGGTTGTACTAGGGGTGCGCCATTATGTGATTTAATCCTATGGATTATTTTTTTCTCCCTCCATCTTCCTTAATTGGTGAGCAAATATCTTTTGAGGTTTATCTCCAAATTCAAACTGTAATTGTTTAGTGTATTGATAGAGTTTTACAAATTGATCTGAATATATTTTATTTAATTTATATTTCAGTGCTGCAATTTTATTATGTATTGTTATGGATGAGTTAGCTGCATTCTCCCGAGTTTCCTGAATGAAAATCACATCAGCTTTAATTGCTTTTAAATGGGCTAATACTTTACCTCTCTTAATTGGTTCATTAATACCTTTAACATTCCAGCTGCAAAACGTTATTCCTTCATTCCCCGTATTCATTTTTAAGTCTTGAATTTTTTGTCTATGGGGCTCTGTAATAGAGCCAATGGTTCAGTTCGACAGACCCAATCTTACACCCGAACTCCGAATAGTCCCTTGAATGTCTCTCACGTGTATATCTCCTTTGATCCAATATGTAACTCCATTCAAACTGAAAATAACAATAATAGTTTATAATAGAAAAGAAAAGAGGATAGATTAAGAAATTAGTATTGTGCACAAAGAAGGAAAACACTACATCTAGTATTGGTGTAGTTAGTGCTAGCCAAACTAGCATGGCTAACCATCTACCGACTTCTGTAGTTGATGTTACAAACTTAACCAGCTCCCTCTTTTTTTGGAATTATTATTCCATAGTGGTATTTTACCGGGGATATTAAATTTAAAATATTCGGGTTATAATAGTCGAAATACATATATTTAAAACTTATTTGAAAATCTATATAAAAAACACACAAAAAGAAAGGAAAATAGAAAATGACATGAGAATTGACATGAGAATTAAGGGACAGAAGTTTAGGGGTAACGTGAGGGGGAACTTCTTTACTCAGAGGGTGGTGGCTGTGTGGAATGAGCTTCCAGCAGAAGCGGTGGAGGCAGGATCGATTTTAACATTTAAAAGTAAAGTGGATAGGTATATGGACGTGAAGGGAATGGAGGGGTATGGTCTGAGTGCAGGTAGATGGGACTGGGGAAAACAAATGGTCGGCACGGACTGGAAGGGCCGAGAGGGCCTGTTTCCGTGCTGTAATTGTTATATGGTTATATGGTTAAAATAAAAATGAAAATTACTAGTACAAAAGAAAGGTTTCCAAAGAGGACAAATGAAGTCAGACTCTATATTTGACTCTAATCATTCCAATATAAGTAAACATTAGTCATTAGTAATAATGATTAATTCTGACTAGTAAAAATACCATGGTATAATTTTAATATTTATTAGTTATTGTATTAGTAGTGTAGTTAGTGTCATAATGATTAACTCTGATTAGTGAAGATACCACGGTATAATTTTAGTATTTATTAGTTATTTGTATTAGTAGTGTAGTTATACTAATTATTAGTATCCATGGGAGAGTTTCCGATCCACATCTTTCTCCAGCTTCCATCCAGTTCTATCCAGTTCCATCCAGTCCTGCAAAGGCAGTTTATTCAATGGTGAGGCCCTCTCAAGCCTTAATCTTCCGACCAAAGTCCAGTGCTTTCACAGGGTTGGAACAAAAATGTTCCTTCTTGTTGTAAGTGATTCTTAGAGTAGCTGAGTAGTTCAGGCCATATTTCAAGTTTTCCACCCCCCTCAAGAGACTTTTAGTCTCATTAAACGCTTTTCGTTTCCTGGAGACCTCTGCTGGATAATCTCGATAGATGCTGATCTTGTGTCCTTCAAATGTAAGGTTTCTGTTTCTTGATGTTTTTTGCATTATCTCCTCCAAGACGTGGTCGTATTGTACTTTTATTATCATTTGTCTTGGGGGAGCATCTGATCTTGTCTGACGTCACATCACTCTGTGTGCTCGGGCTAGCAAAGGCTTTTGTTCCAGAGATAAAACATTTTGCAGTAGATTCGCAGTAAATTCTCGGGGATCTTTATCTTTCTCTCCCCCTTCAGGAATACCCGCAATTCTTAGGTTCTGTCTTCTCTGGCGACCTTCCAGTTCAGTACATTCCTCGGTAATTTTGGTCAATAAATCCGTTAGGCATCCATTTTCTGCGATAAGCTTTGCTGTAGTCTGAGCACCTGTTTCGGCTAGTTCTTCAAGGCTTTTTATGCCAGCCATCTGTTGGTCCAGTGCCTTCTCCACAGGATTCAGCCTTTCTTCAAAATCAGTTTTCACATTTTTGATCTTATCATTCTTCTCCTTTGACATTCCAATCATAATATCTGCGATTTCTTTCTTCAAATCATCCAATATTTTCTTAGTCTTAGTATTAATGTTGGTATTAATTTCAAGCTTCAAGTCCTTCATTTCAACATTCATCTGGTTTATTTCTTCCTTTAAACCAGCAATTTCACGTGCAATAAAAGTTTTAAGTTCTTCACTTCCCGATTTTTTCGTCGTTTTTTCGTCACATCTTCTTGGGATAACGTCCTACCTGAGTCTGAGGCTTCAGTCAGGCCTTACCCCAGTTTCTGCCTGGAAGCCCGACTTTTCGGTTTATCGGGTGGGCTGCGCTATGTTTACATAACAAGTCGCGCGCCTGATGACGTCACTCACAGCAATCGGTGCAGGCAGCAGGCAGCAAGTAGGTCCGTTTCACCCTGATTTTTCTCCGCTTTTTACGAGGAGGTGGCTGGCGTTAACCTCTAGCCCTCCATAGCGCCACCAGAAGTCTCCTCATGTGAATTGCCTGTTGCCAAAGATTGCCAACATTCCCATTGTTCTGAAAATGCTAAATAATTAACCACAATGTATTCTTAAATCGCGCGTGCTTATTTCCATGACTCGTAAAAGGCAGGCCAACTGCATATGGGTGGCGACAGGCGGCGCATGGTTACGCACAGTGACCTAATCATGTGTCACCACACACTACACGTACGAGGTCAGGACATTAGCGTGCGACTGCAGTATGTCCACGTGTGTAAGCGATATACGCCACGCTAGTGGCGTGCAAAGATTTTGTGCAGAACAAAATCCTGGAGCACCACGCGATACTGCACGCAACTCCACACTCCTCCACGACTCTCCATGTGCCCGTCCCATGCTACCCACACGCTACCAGTGGGTCACAACGTGACAACCCCATTTTTGGAGGTCGCGTAAATGGCGCGCAAATGACGGCCAAGTGGGACAGGCCTACGAAAAGGGAAACATAGTAACTAGTGGAAACGAGAATGGGACCTAAAGAGAACTGAAATGGCACTAGGGAGAGAAGAAACAAATTTATTGTGCAGGAGGTATGGGAGTGGGGAAAGAAGCTATTCTACTAACTTGTTACTAAGATTGTGCCTGCAGGACCGTATAATCAACAACATACTATCTGGGGAGTGAGGTAAAGAATATACAGACCCCTTGAGAATGGGCAGAAGACAGCTCAGGTTAATGTAGCTCCCCAGAAACAGAAATCAACAACAAGGAGGGAACGATGCTGCCAACAGTACACAAAAAGCTGGAGAAACTCACCGGGTGCAACGATGCTGTCCTGTCCCTTTAAGGCCAACAGATAGAGAAAACTGCTCCTCAGTATCCCTGCACCTTTGAAACTGACATCAAGGAAGAAGAAAAAGATACATACCCTAGTGCCCAACTTTAACATCATCTAGCTTTTGACACCAGTGAAGGAGGGTAATATTATCCAGGCTTTCCTAAAGAAACAACACAGATAACCCATGACGACTATTGGGATGAGCTCCATTTTAAAGAACTTAATTTGAATTTGGAAAAATACATTCCTCTGTGGTTTGGGATAAAACACCTACTTTGCATCTAAATTAAGATTATTAGAAATACATTTATAAAATTTTGAATTTGGTCTCTAAATTGTATGGTAATTAATTGGAGGGACTTTAAAGTTTCAGATTTGGAACCGACTTGTGAGATTTTGCTTTGGAATATTTGGAGTTTGATTATTAATTGATATTGTTATTGTCTCATTCCCAGATAAGCAGGCAAAGATGGGAAGGATGGGAAGGATTATTCAGAGAACATCAGGAAGGATGGAACTTGGGAAATCTGGTAACATGGAAATTATTCTGGGAACATGAGAGTTGGATTTGGGAATGGTCCAAAGAAGAACTGTGAACAGCAATAATTCCCCTTAACAGACCATCTAGAAATTATTCAGTGGTCAGGAAACTAGTATAAGAGAGAACCCCTATGGACTGAGAGCTGAGCCAACATACTAAGGAAGAAATACTGAAGGAGAAGACTATAGAATTAGAAGGAGAAACTTGAATGGATGTTGAGATATCAGAATCGATGTATTTGACCGATGGATCTAAATTGTTTAAACCTTGATAGTAAAGGGGCTTCTATTATCAAGGTGGAAGAAATTATTTCTAGAATTGGCATTCTTAATTGGATTTATGATGAAATTTTCAACATATGGAAAGTGATTGATTAAATTTGAACAGCTGGGAATTCCACAGGAATTGGAATAGAATTGTGTTATCAGCCACAATGCTGTGGAATGAGAAGGATGAGACGGACACTGAAATTTAGATTATTAAATTGAAGGCTGAGACTGAATTTGGTAGAATTTAAACATTTTTCATGGTTTGCTTTAAATAAGAGTCATGCCTGTAGGGAAATTTGGACTGAACCCAGCTGAAAATTATATGAGAAACCATCATCAGACATACATATTATAACTTTGTGTGAATACGGAGAGAGCTAATTAGTGTTGATCTTAGGATAGTGAAAAGTTTATTATAGAACAGAATAGTAAAGGAATACAGTGATAGAGTATAATATAATAGACCAGAATAGTGAAATGGGAAAGGGATAGCATTGCAGAATGTATGGGAAAGCATTAGTGCATGAATGGTAACTTGCTTTGTCCCAAGTTTTTGAGGAATTATAGGTTGTAGGTTCGACTATGGAAAGGGATGGAAGAATGGGCAACAACACATATGTAGGGAATTCGCGCCCACGAAAACTCGGGAGGTGAAGATTCATCAGACGGAAATTGTGCAGCTACCCCCACGAAAACTTGGGAAGCTTGACAAGATTCTGGGAAGAAACATCATCGTCTTGTTGTTGTTAATAGATGGAGAATGTAATATACATACATATGTATATCTGGTTATATGATTATCTAACTTCTTTTAAAAAATATATTTTTATTTAATAGAAGTAACTACATCAGTGTACATCACAAATATATTGTTACAATCATCGCACCCTTTAATTTTAAGGCTTCTAAAGAAAAATAATAGAAACAGAAAGAATGGAGTAGGTGAAAAGAGTTGTGAAAGTGAAAAAGCGTGCCGAATATAAGAGAAAAATAAAACCCTTGGCAAGGAGTTAGAGAAAGGGGATTAAGAGATAGACCCTAGAAAATAAGAAAAAAGAAAAGAGAGAGAGGAAAAAAAACTGTTACTATATTATATACATCACGCAAAAGGAATTTACCCACTCAATAGTTTTTCATGCCCCTTTACTAAGGGCCAACGTCAGTACTTTTTTGAGGTAGTCTTGCACCCTATCTTTGTAGCAAATCTATAAATGCAGACCACATCTGATAGAAACTATCTGTTTTTCCTGCCAGGTGAAGTCTCATATCTTCCAGATGTAGTGTTTCAAACATAGTTGAAATCCACATATTTACTGTTGGTATAGGGGCATTTTTCCAGAATTTTAAGATTAGCTTTTTTCCTATTATTAAGCCGTAAAATAAAAATGACACCAAAGGCAGATTGGATTGTTTTCAGAATGAATAACAGAAGGAAGCCCGGAATTAAATGTGTTTCAAAAGAATCTATTTGATTATCTGACTATTTATCATAAATGATGGTTTATCATATATGATAAAAGGAAGGAATGTTAATTCTTGCCAAATTGGAGAGACCAGGACACTAACATTGAATAAATTCTGGGCTTCGAGGCTATTTGGTCAATTTAAATGTGCCTTCTGCAAAAATAGGATATGCTGCAGAATGGTGCCAGTTTGTCTAGAGCATAGATAAGAGCTGCAGGAAGGGAATGGAAACGATCTGCAGATCCTGACAGTTAGGTGCCAATTGCATGGAATGGACTGAATGAATGTAAACCAGACATACACACCCATATAACTAAACATTTCATTTTGACCACTCCCTGTCTGCGCTGTATACTGATTTTAGAAGAAACACAACCATGGCGCAGCGACTGGCTATGAGGAGCAGTGCTCCTCCAGCGGTAATTTTAAAAAGCCCCAGGTAAGCGTCAAACTTGTTGGAGGTCGATTTCTGCACTTGTTAATTCTTGTTACAGAAGGGCAAGTTCAAGCATGAAGAATTCGTTAGCGGCAAGGCAAGCCGTAGCAAAAGTGTCTAATGCCCGCGGGAGCGCAGGTAGCGGGCAGTCACTTAGCTCATATACGGAGTGACTACAGACTTGGTGTCCGAGAGCACGGTGGGTATGCCAGAAGGGCGTAAGGCCACTCGAAAGTCTGTCCGGCCGATAGACTCAGACGAGTCCGGTAGGGAGGGTTCTCCCTCAAGAATGGATACCGTTGAATGGGTATCCAGGATGGAGCTTGTGTTGGAGAGGATACTCCATCAAGAGCATCGGCCTCTCCAAGAGCCCACGCCAGCAACACCTACTGGGCTTCCAAGTATCTCCCTCTTGGAGGAGGAGAGCATACCGGGTCAGTATGATTCTGACGCCGACTCTGAGGACTTAGCGTTAGAGGCTGCCCCACGGGACGAAGGGCAACAGCCTGAGGTTCCATTCCTGGCAGCCAGGTTTGCTGTCCCAATAGACTCTGAAGAGCCACTGGGGGAAGAGCTGGCTGCCAGTATAAATTACTTGGCTTTGCACCAGCTTCAGGAACTGGCCATGGCCAAAAAATATGACCCCCAGAAAATTGTATTCTGCTCAATATGCCAGCAGTCAACCATGCCATTTGAGGCCATATGGGACTAGGCATCCGAGTGCAGGAGTTGAAACTGCAACGGGTGCTGAAACTTCTTTCAGCCGGCATTACGGCTTTTGGTAGGTTGGTGGATGGTGGGCTCCTGACTGAAGTCCAGCAGGATGCCCTGGCTCTCATGTGAAATGTGCACTTTGAAATTAACTGTCTTAGCAAGAGTGCCATCCGCCCTACCATTAACCCAAGGTTCTCTGCCCTGTGCAAGCCTTGCAACATCCAGGGCCCGAACGTATTGTTCGGGGAAGACCTCGCAAAGAGGGTAAAGGAGCTAGATGAAGAGGCAAAAACCATCGGGCTCATCAAGGCGCCAGTGACCAGCAGAACCCTTCGGCGACAGTGCCCTTACAAACGATTTGCTGAAACCAGGTCCAGACAATGACCAAGCCGGCCATTCAGTGTGCGCAGCTGGCGCACTCCAGCAGGAGTACGGGCAAACATGCCTTTTACATCCAGAGCCAGGGGACACAGTACTCCACCGGTAACCATGGAGGTAGGTGAGTCTGATTCTGGTTGAAACATATTGAGTGAGAATAACCTACCAGTTGGGGGGAGGTTACACAGGTTTCTCAAAGAATGGTGTAAAATAACATCAAATGTGTTTATACTGCAGAGTATACAAGGGTTTCAAATTGAATTTACTCCCAACCTATGTCCACCCACCCAGCATAAGCCAGAGCAGGCACTAATTTTCTCACAACGGGAAAATTTGGAGATTCAAGCTGAAATTGCAAAATTATGTTTTAAAGGTGTAATTGAGAAAACAGTTTATCAAACCCATCAATTCGTGTCTAGACCAAAGAAAGATGGTGGGTGTCGGATTATTTTGGACTGACAGGACTTAATCCGTTTGTGCAGTATAATCATTTTAAGATGGAAATGTTCGCTACTGCCAATCAATTGTTTTCCAGAGTGTGTTATATGGCATGTATTGATCTTCAAGATTAATATTATTCAGTGCCTGTTCATAAAGAGTATTGTAGATATTTGAAATTTAGCTGTATGGGGCAATTATGGCAGTTTAGAGCACTGCCTAATGGGTTAACCTCAGCCCCTCACTTAATTACCAAATTGCTAAAACCAGTACTAGGGTTATTACGGTCACAGGGCCATATTGTAATGGCCTATTTGGATTACATCTTAATAATTGGAAACACCTTTGTGGCAGCCGAATTATCAGTTTCAGTTGTTAAACTCATGGTTGAGAGGTAGGGGTTCATTATTCACCCAGCTAAATCCAAATTGGTGCCGATTAACACAATTGACTATTTGGGATTCACAATAGATTCAATTAACATGTGTGTAACTCTGCCCAAAGGCAAGAGATTAGATTTAATTGAAGGCTGTATCAAGCTCTTGGGGGAGCAATCACCTTCAATTAAACAGGTAAATTGGTAGTTGCCTTTCCAGCTGTGCAATATGGACATTTTTTACCAACATTTACAGAGAGCAAAGGTACAGGCACTGAGAATACATGCAGGTCATTTCAATCGGCCCATGCACTTATTGATGTACAGTGGAGGAATAGAAACATTTCAAATTGTTTTAGCAAAATTTTGATCGAAACACCTTCAGTTGTTTTGCAGACTGATGTTAGTGCCCTAGGTTAGGTTGCAGGTCTAGTTGTGGAGGCAGATGGAATATGCATGAGGCGTTGATTCTCCAATCACATGGAATTAATTATTTAGAGCTTTTAGGAGCCTTTTATGGGCTCAAAGCTTACTGTTCCACTAAGCATCACTTGCATGTTCAGCTTCAGATTGACAACACCACGGCAGTGGCGTATGTCAATCACATGGGTGGAATCAAATCAAAATCTTGTGACGGCTTGGCTAGCCTTATTTGGCACTGGTGCATTAAAAAGAATATTTGGATTTCAGCTGTCTACTTGCCAGGCAGATTCAATATGGTGGCAGACACCAGGTCACGCAAATTCAACGACAACACTGAGTGGATGTTGAATCATGATGTATTTAAGGAAATTGTTCTCCGGTATGGAGTACCAGATATCGATTTGTTTGCATCCAGACTTAATCACCAGGTACTGAACTATGTTTCATGGGAACCAGACATAGGGGCAGTTGCAGTGAATGCATTCTCGCTGCACTGGGGCAGAATGTTTTTATATGCATTTCCCCCCTTCTGCCTCTGATGAGTGGTTGACTAAGATCAAACAGGACTCCGCTTCAGGGGTTTTGGTGGTACCCGACTGGCCTGCACAGCCATGGTTCCCTCTGATTTTGGGTATTAGTACACAACCTATTATGGTGGTTCCAAAATGTCATAATCTGTTAGTGCACCACTGGAAGTCAACACCCATTGTATGATCGTCTAAATTTGTTGATTTGCAGATTTTAAGAAGGCCATATCTGTGTCTGGGACTATCCAATCGGATCGTGGATGTCATCACAGCATCCTGGAGGGATAGTACGAAAAGGCAGTACATCTCTCATGTCAGGAAATGGGAGGAATTTTGTTTACAGGGGAACATTACATACCACACAGCCTCCATCCCAGATGTGCTCGAATTCCTGTCCAACTTACATTTCGATGAAGGGTTGAGCTATAGTGCCATCAACAGTGCCAGGAGTACTTTGTCCTTGTACCTATGCTGGGGGTCAGACCTTCCGTCTATAGGATCTCATATGTTAATTTCCAGATTTAT
Organism: Okamejei kenojei; assembly: GCA_035221665.1. Taxonomy (NCBI): domain Eukaryota; kingdom Metazoa; phylum Chordata; class Chondrichthyes; order Rajiformes; family Rajidae; genus Okamejei; species Okamejei kenojei. The sequence continues at coordinate 98,141,374 of CM069131.1, forward strand.
GAAGGGTGTTTTTAATTCTAATCCTCCCAGGCCTAGGTATTCTGAAATCTGGGATGTATGCATGGTACTGATGCTGTTTCGTCAATGGGGTACAGCACATCTTTGCCCTTAACAAAGATTACCCTTAAGTTGGTTATTCTCATGGCGCTCGTATTAGCGTAAAGGGTTCAGACCTTGCATAAACTGCGCTGGACAGGATGGTGCCTCACAGAATGATGTTAAATTTTACATCTATGACCTAATTAAACAAAGCTGACCGGGGTGTCCAGGTTCAAGCTTATACTGTCAGCTTATCCCACGGATTTACGGCTGTGTGTGGTGGCACACTTGCGGCGTTATATTGAAGTCACGAAGAGTCTTCGAGGCTCTGAGCAAGCATTGCTTATTAGCACAAAAAGCCACTTATGAAACTGTCGGCTCGGACTATTTCACGATGGCTGAAGCAAATGTTAAGGTGTGCAGGAGTTAATACTGACAATTTTAAATCTCACTCCACCAGGGCGGCATCAACGTCAGCGGCAAGGGCAATGGACGTCCCTCTAGACCATACCCTCGCATCCGCAGGATGGTCAAATGAATGGACTTTTCAAAGGTTTTATAATAAGCCGCTTGTTGAAGCCGGGGTGTTCACCGATTCTGTTTTAAATTCTGTTTCATAGCTTCTCCCTGGGAGAGAGGAGTCGCTATTGTATATTTGTTTATTTATGAATTAAACCTTTAACATGTTACTCAGTATCATGTTTCGATGTTTGGCTATATTCACTCCTCCTGAGTCAACTGATTGCAGTGTGAGATGCCTGGATTTGAATCGGCGTGAAATAACAGTCCTTTGAAATCTTCACGGAATCACTCACGTGACTCCGAATTAAAAAGTAAGATTAAACGAGAACTTACCAGTTTGAAGTTTGATCGTTATTTTATGAGCAGTTATGATGTGCGATTACGTGCCCATCGCTCCCAACCCTCATATCACAAAGCTCATCCGGTAGTTCTAGGTTTCTAATCTTACTATAATACTTCAATTGTTGTTCTTCTGTGATTTCACACAGCTGCTTTAAAGATTGACGAGCATGCCAACTGGCGGGGTTCTTCACGTAATCGCTCATCGTAACTCCTCATAAAATAAAGATAAAACTTCAAACTGGTAAGTTCTCATTTAATCTTACTATTTTTAGCCATCTTACTCACAGTCCTCCTCCGCTGAGGGAGCCCTGAGGATATTTTCGATCGATAAAAAATAAAAAAAGTTATGAATGTTTAAAAAATCTTGAGATCAGCTGATTGGTCCTCTCGCCTTTCAATTACCATGATGAAGGTAGCGCTCTTTCCGGGGGGGGGAGGACTATAAAACCCCGGATGCCTGGACCTGACTGTGACTCTACCCTTTATGTGCTTTATGTGGTTAACCCTTTATGTGCTTACAATAAATGATTTGTTAGCCAGCAATGTGTTTGCAATGAATGATGATTTGTTAACCATTAATGTGCTTGCAATAAATGATTTGTTAGCCAGAATTTGTTCGAAGCCAGAATGGTTAGATTTGTTAGAAGGGTCGAATGGCCTCCTCCTGCACCTGTTTTCGATGTTTCTTTATTTCTATGTAATCGGAACATGAGGGACAATATTTTCACACAGGGTGGTGGGTATATGGAATGAGCTGCCAGAGGAACTAGTTGAGCTGCTAAAATAACAAAATTTCAAAGACATTTGGATAGATATATGCATAGGAAATGTTGAGAGGGATGCGGGCCAAAAAAGGGATGAATTAGACTAGCTTAGATGGGTCGAAATGGACGTGTTGGGCCAAAGGGCCTGCTTCCATGGTGCATGACTTTATAAATATGACCTTTCCTCTCTCCCCCTGTACATTCAACACCATTCTAAAATGTTCTAATTCTCACAATAGAAACAAGTGTACAGGTTCTGATGCAAGCTACCATCAGTAGCTGGGTAAGTCTGTTTGTGGTGCAAGTTTTATTTTCACTTGGAATAGATTTGACACTTTCCAAAGAGAAGAATCCTTATAGCAGATGAGCAGAGGACTTTTGTATCTTAGAGACAGGTCTCTAAGGTATAGTCTCAGTTTGGTTATCAACTCCACCCTTAAATCACCCCCATTCACTTGCTTCTTAAATAAGAATTAAGGAGCATACGTTAGACTGTTCAGGAATTGTGGGGAAAAAAATCCACAAGGACAGCAAACTCTTAAAGGTTGATTATGTTAAAATGACTTACCACAGTCATAGCTGCCTGAGATTAATTAGATGTTGCATGAGGATTTGAGCTCTCCACAGGCACTGGGTGTACCCCAGCAAAGTAATTAATTTCACAACTGCAAATTTTCATCACCGAGACATTCATTAGTGCATCATTACAATTAGTATTCTTTAATTAAACTGAAAAATGCCATTCTCGTCAGATTTAATGTTGCAATACAGATTTTCAACCTGGTTCTCTGGGGACATAACATGCAGCTGCTATGGAAAACGTAATGGCCCATCATTTGCTATTGCATAGTATCTAATCGGCTCTGCTGTTTGCCTCCTCTTTGTACATTCAGCATTTGAAAGTTTTTGCAATGAAAACTTGCCGAAAGTGTAAGCTAAAAATAGCGCAACAAGGGAAAAGGAAATTCCGTGAAGGGAAAATAACTTTGAATCTCTGTGATTACAAGTTGTTCAGGCAGTGTGTTTATTTTGGAGATTAGGTTAATTTAGCGATGCAGCATGGAAACAGGCCCTTCGGCACACCAGATCCACGCCAACCAACAATCGCCCGTACACACGTTCTATGTTAGCCCAGTTTCACATCCTACACGTCAAGGATGTATCAAGCACTGTATCTCTAAACTAAACTAAACTAAGGACAATTTACAGAACCCAATTATCCTACAAACCTGCACGTCTTTGGAATGTAGGAGTAAACCTGGGGAAAATCCATGCGGTCATAGGGAGAACATGCAAACTCCATATCAACAGCACCCGTTGTCAGGATCAACTTGTGTCTCTGGCACTGTAAGGCAGTAATTCTACCGTTGCACCACGTGTGTGTGCATATACTTAAAAACTGGGATTTTAAGTTGGCAAATTGAGCATTCCAGGCACTGATATGGTTACATTGCTGCAAAGCAAGTGCAGCACATGGCATTCCTGTCCCAACGTAAACCTAGATACACAAATAACAACATGTCTCTGATTAAAAAATTGTTTTCCTTTTACAATTTCCTTTTACAATTTAAAGTGTGTAATACAAGTAACTTTTTAATATGAATACTTAATGAACAACAATAAATGTTGTCCCGTAAATGTAGAAACAAAGAACTGTAGAGGCTGGATTACAACAAAAATACCCCATCACTTGTGGCATTTTTGTCTAGTAACCCGTTTTCCTGATAAAGAGCCTATCCACATTCTCCAGAGATGCTACTGACCTGCTGAGTTACTCCAGCATGTTGTGTCCCTTTGTGTATTGACCAGCATCTGCAGTTCTTTGTTTCTACTTCCTGATATCTTGACTAGTTTTTGAATTGATCAACTTTGGGGGCATTTGGTTCAGTATTTGTGGTCAAAGAAAGTTCCATTCCTTTGTCAGACTTTGTTGTAATAAAGATGTAATTTCCTGAATATTGCTTGGATCTAACTGGGATGCAATCTCATTGTCGAGTGGCTCCAACACAGCCTCTTCCAGTACTACCACTTCCAATAGGCCACTCCACTAGTGCTTGCCTTCCTTTCATACACCACTAGAAACATTCATTCTGGGACTAACTGCTACTTCTTTAAATCTCCTTCACTGCTCCTCCTCTCAGCTACTAATTTGCTGCTGAAACTCGGTGCTGGTATGATTAAATAAGGAACGTGATAAAAAAATAAGCACATTTTTAAATCTAGATTTTCCAGCCTCTTTTACCACAACAAAAGAATAAACCTAGCAATTATAGACCTGTTAGTTTGACGTCAGTGGTGGGTAAATTAATGGAAAGGATATTTAGAGATAATATATATAAGCATCTGGATAAACAGGGTCAGAACAGGAACAGCCAACATGGATTTGTGCCGGGAAGGTAATGTTTGACAAACTTTCTTGAATTTTTTGAAGCGGTTACTAGGGAAATTGATGAGGGTAAAGCAGTGGATGTTGTCTATATGGATTTCAGTAAGGCCTTTGACAAGGTTCCCCATGGAAGGTTGGTTAAGAAGGTTCAATCTTTGGGTGTTAATGGTGGAGTAGCAAGATGGATTCAACAGTGGCTGAATGGGAGATGTCAGAGAGTAATGGTGGATGGCTGTTTGTCAGGTTGGAAGCCGGTGACCAGTGGGGTGCCTCAAGGATCTGTGTTGGGTCCACTGTTGTTTGTCATGTACATCAATGATCTGGATGATGGGGTGGGAAATTGGATAAGTAAGTATGCAGATGATACCAAGATAGGTGGTGTTGTGGATAATGAAGTAGATTTTCAAAGTCTACAGAGAGATTTGGGCCATATGGAAAAGTGGGCTGAAAGATGGCAAATGGAGTTTAATGCTGATAAGTGTGAAGTGCTACATCTTGGCAGGACAAATCAAAATAGGACGTACATGGTAAATGGTAGGGAATTGAGGAATGTTGTGGAACAGAGAGATCTAGGAATAACTGTGCATAGTTCCCTGAAGGTGGAATTGCATGTAGATGGGGTGGTAAAGAAAGCCTTTGGTGTGCTGGCCTTTATAAATCAGAGCATGGAATATAGGAGCAGGGAAATAATGTTAAAATTGTACAAGGCATTGGTAAGACCAATTCTGGAGTATGGTGTACAATTTTGGTCGCCTAATTATAGGAAGGATGTCAACAAAATAGAGAGAGTACAGAGGAGATTTACTAGAATGTTGCCTGGGATCCAGCAACTATGTTACAGAGAAAGGTTGAACAAGTTTAGGACTTTATTCTTTGGAGCGCAGAAGGTTAAGGGGGGACTTGATTGAGGTCTTTAAAATGATGAAAGGATAGACAGAGTTGACGTGGATAAGCTTTTCCCATTAAGGGTAGGGAAGATTCAAACAAGAGGGCATGATATGCGAATTAAGGGACGGAAGTTTAGGGGTAACGTGAGGGGGAACTTCTTTACTCAGTGGGTGGTGGCTGTGTGGAATGAGCTTCCAGCAGAAGTTGTGGAGGCAGGATCGATTTTAACATTTAAAAGTAAAGTGGATAGGTATATGGACGGGAAGGGAATGGAGGGGTATGGTCTGAGTGCAGGTAGATGGGACTAGGGGAAAACAAATGGTCGGCACAGACTGGAAGGGCCGAGAGGGCCTGTTTCCATGCTGTAATTGTTATATGGTTATATGGTTACATGGTTAACATGAATAGGTTCGTGTCAACATTAAGGATCTCAACCCAAAACGACACCCATTCTTTCTTTCTAGAGATGCTAGTTCTCCCACTGAGTTACTCCAGCTTTTTGTGCTATCTTCATTTCATACACAACCATTTAGGTTTATATGTACTGTTAATCTGTACTATTATCCAGTGTACTGAGGTACAGTGAACTTTCTTTGGCATGCTATCCAATCAGATCAGGTAATACAATACATAAATAAACAATTATACATATATATAAGAATATTCACATAATCAAGGTCATGGTGTCCAAGTTATTTTCTTTCAAGTATAGATTCACCTTGACCATCTATCTATCTATCTATCTATCTATCTATCTATCTATCTATCTATCTATCTATCTATCTATCTATCTATCTATCTATCTATCTATCTATCTATCTATCTATCTATCTATCTATCTATCTATCTGTCTGTCTGTCTGTCTGTCTGTCTGTCTGTCTGTCTGTCTATCTGTCTGTGAGTGTGTGTGTGTGTGTGTGCTCCACTCTCACGCCGGCATGCTCTGCAAATCAGGAGAGGAGATAAGGCGACGGGCGTGCGGGGTAAAGGCCCGATCCTGGAAGGTGAAGAGGGGGAGTGGGGGGATTGAGGGAGAAGAGGGAGTAGGGAGGTGAGAACAGGGAATGGGGGAGGTGAGGAGGGAGAGTGTGGGAATAAAGGGAGAGGAGTGGGGGTGATAGGGAGTGGGGAATAGATGGACTGCCCCACCCCCTCTCACCCTCCCTCCCCACTCTTCCCCCTCTCTCCCCTACCCCTCTCATGCTCTCTCCCCTACCCCATCTCCTCCTCCCTCCCCACTCTTCCCCCTCTCTCCCACTCTCTCCCCTACCCCATCCCCTCCCCAACATCCCTTCTCCCATCCCCCCTTCACCCCTCCCTCCCCCTTCCCTTCCCCCCTCAGCCCCCTCTCTCCCTCTTTCTCCCCTCTCTCTCTCCTCCCATCTCTCTCAACCCTCCTCCCCCACCCTCCCCCCACACCCACCCTCCCTCTCCTCCTACCCTCCAACCCCTCTCCCTATTCCTCTTGCCCTTCTGTCTCTGCCCTTTTCTCTTTGTCTCTCCCCATTCTCTCTCTGCTTTCTCTACCCCGCCTCTCTCCCCCCTCTCTCTCCCCCTCTCTCTCCCCCTCTCTCTCCACCCTCTCTCTCTCTAACCCCCTCTCTCTCCCCCTCTTTCTCCCACCTGTCTCTCTCTCCCCCTCCCCCTCTCTATCTCCCCTCCCTCTTACCCCCCTCTGTCTCTCCCTCCCCCTTGCTCCCTCTCCATCCGCCCTCTCTCTCCCCCTCTCTCTCCCCCTCTCCTCTCCCCCCTCTTTCTCTCTCCCTCCCCCTTTTCTCTCTCTCTCACCCTCTCTCTCTTCCCCTCTCTCCCCCCTCTCTCTCTTCTCTCTCTCCCCTCTCTCTCCCCCCTCCCCTCTCTCCCCCTCCCTCTCTCTCTACCCCCTCTCTCTCTCCGCCTTCATCTCCCCTGCCCTCCTCTAAACCTCCTCATCCCCCCCCTCCCCTCCACCCCTCCCCTCCACCCCTCCCCTCCACCCCTCCCCTCCACCCTTCCACCCCTCCCCTACCCACTTCCCTCCACCCCTCCCCCTCCCCTTCCCTGACCCCCCACCCCTCCCCATCCCTTCCCCCAACCTTTCCCCCTCCATATCCCCCACTTCTCCCCCTCCCTCATCACCCCATCTCCCCCTTCCATTTCCACCCCCATCTCCCCCATTCCCTTCCCCCCTCTCAGCCCCCCTCTCCCCCTCTCTCTCCTCCCATCTCTCTCTCCCCTCTTCCATCACCCTCCCCCCCTCCGCCACCGTCCCTCTCCTCCTCCTCTCCTCCACCCCACCCACCTCACCCCCTGTCTCTTTCACTTCTGTCTCTGCCTCTCTAACTGTCTCTCCCCATTCTCTCTCTCTGCCTTCACTCTCTACCCCCCTCTCCCTCTCTAGACACGCCTGCGAGTTGGGGGCTATGCGTCAGTGGCTAGGGCGGTTATGGGGTTAAAGGATCTAATTAATAATATTAATAAGATATCGAGGAGGTAGTTAGTGTGGGGGTGGTTAGTGTGTGTGATGCCCCACACCCCCCCCCCCCCCCCACAAACGCACGTTGGGGGAACAGACACAATGGGTCTGCACTTTGTCTAGTATACTTTTAAAACTCTGTGTGTGCTGTGTGTGTGTTTGTGGGTGTATGTCACATTCCATTTTTTTTCAGATAAGATTTTTGGCCTTTCATTCCATGGTCCGCCAAAACCAGATGCGAAAACTCCGCGATTTTTTCCATTTCGCTAGCGATTTCACTTTTGCACTCACGGATCCTCTCCTCATTACATTTAGACATTTTTATGTACACATTTTTTAATAAAATCCTCCCACCCCCACACGCAATCATTTTAAAATCTAAACGGGGCCTCACGAGATGCTCATCTCACAATCCCACATGCCGACCAATCCCAAGCCGCTTCGCTCTCTTCATTTGGCAGCCCGGCTATCCTCCCCCCCCCCCCAACTACACTCGCGGTGCACCTCCCGCAGCTAGAATCGTCGCGCGCTCCAAATCCGCCCCCCGTTCTCAAAATGCTCTGCCGATCGGGAGGAGAGATAAGGCGTAAGGTCCGCTGAACTCACAGCTGGCTCAGCTCGCAAAGCCTCGCCCGCATGCGCGCACCCTCCAGTCCACTGCGTGCTCCAGAGAGTCACAAGCAGGATCTTTGGTCACAAGCCCACAGCTCCACTCTCACGCCGGCATGCTCTGCAGATCGGGAGGAAAGATAAGGCGACGGACGGGCGGGGCGTAAAGGCCTGATCCTGGGGAGGTGAAGTGGGGGAGTCGGGGGATTGAGGGAGAGCAGGGAGTAGGGAGGGAGAGGGGGGAATGGGGACGTGAGGAGGGAGAGAGTGGGAATAGAGGGAGAGGAGTGGAGGTGATAGGGAGTGGGGAATAGATGGACTACCCCCACCCCTCTCCCCACCCTCCCCACTCTTTCCCCTCTCTCCCCCCAACACTTTCACCCTCTCTCCCCTACCCCATCCCCTCTCCCTCCCTCCCCCTTCCCTTCCCCTCTATCATCCCCCCCTCTCTCCCCTCTTTCTCTCATCCCATCTCTCTCCCCCCTCCTCCCCCACCCTCCCCCCTCACCCACCCTCCCTCTCCTTCTCCCCCTCCACCCGCTCTCCCTCTGTCTCTTGCCCTTCTGTTTCGGCCCCTTTCCTCTTTGTCTCTCCCCATTCTCTCTCTGCTCTCACTCTCTACCCCCCTCTCTCTTTCCCTTACTCTCTCTCTCCCCTCTCTCTCTCTCTCTATCCACCCCCTCATCTCTCTCTCCTCCTCTCTATCTCCCACCCATTCTCTCTCTCTCCCTCCTCCCCTCTCTCTCCCCCCTCGTTCTCTCTCCCTCCCCCTCTCTTCTCTCCCTCTCCCTCTCTCTCTCTCCTCCTTCTTTTCTCCCACTCCCCCTCTCCCCTCCCCACTCTATCTCTCCCCCCTATCTCTCCCCACCCCCCCCCTCCCCTCTCCCCCCTCTCTCTCTCTCCCCTCTCCCCTTACTCTCCCCCTCCCTTAAACCCCCCTCCCCTCCACATCCTCCCCTCTACCCCTCCCCTCCACCCCTCCATTACCCCCTCCCCTCCACCCCTCTTCCCTTCCCCCACCTCCCCCACTCCCTCCCCCCCACTTCTCCCCCTCCCTTCCCCCACCTCTCCCCCTCCCTTCTCACCCCATCTCCCCCTTCCCTTCCCCCCCTCTCAGCACCCCTCCCCTCTCTCTTCTGCCATCTCTCTCTCTCCCCTCCTCCCCCCCCTCCCCCCCCTCCCCCCCCCTCCCCCACCCTCCTCCTCTCCTCCACCCATCCCTCTCCCCTGTCCCTTTCCCTTCTGTCTGCCTCTCTCACCATCTCTCCCCATTCTCTCTTTGCCCTCTCTCTCTACCCCCTCTCCATCTCTAGACACGCCCGTGAGTTGGGGGCTATGCGTCAGTGACTAAGGCAGTTATGGGGTAAAATTATCTAATTAATAACATTAATATTATATCAAGGAAGTAGTTAGTGTGGATGTGGTTAGTGCGTGTGATGCCGAAAGACCCCCCCCCCCCCCCCCCCACCCCTGCAAACATGCGTTGGGGGTACAGACCCAAAGGGTCTACACCTGATCTAGTATTATTATAAAACTGATCCTGGACGTTTATTTGTTGGTTTGCTTCTTTGTCTGCTTGCTTGAACTTGTTCTTTGATTCACATTTCCTTGAAAATCCGATGCAGTAAGGGTGACATTTTTACATATTCCGGTAGAGATTTACCTCATGATTTCAAAAATCCCCTCATCTGAAAATGTGATTAATTATTTCCTGAGTTCTTTTACTAAAATTGTTCACCAATCTGTCATCTTTTTAAAATCTAATGTGCTGAAGAGAGCTGGTTGACGTCACAATGCCTCTGCTCCTCGCGGCAAGCTGCGCAGAATTTTCAACGTGCAGCCTCACTGTTTTCCACGAGCTGCGAGTTATGTGGCACAGCCACCCTCTCAACCTCGCTCTCCCCCTCCTCTCTCTCTCTCCCCTCTCGCTACCTCTCATCCTCCTCTGTCCCCCTCCTCTCTCTCCCGCTCTCTCCCCTCCCCCTCCCTCTCTCTCTCTCCCACTCCTCCCGCTCTCTCCTCATTCCTCTCTCTCGCTCTCTCTCACCTGCTCTCTCTCTCTCTCTCACCCTCTCCCCCCACGCTCTATCTCTCCCCTCACTCCTCTCCCCTCTCCCACCTCCCCCCCCACTGTCAAACTTCCCCCCTCACCCTCCCTCTCCTCTCCCCGCCTCCCCGCCCCCCTCTCCCCTCACCTCTCTCCTCCCCCCATCTGCTCTCTCCCCTCCTCCATCTCTCTCCCCCACCCTCCCCCCCCCTCCCCCACCTCCCTCTCCTCCTCTCCTCCAGCCCTCCCTATCCCCCTGCCCCTCTTTCCTTTCTGTCTCTGCCTCTCTCTCTGTCTCTCCCCATTCTCTCTCTGCCCTCTTTCTCTCCTCTACCCCTCTCTACCCCTCTCTCTCTCTCTATCAAGGAGTTATTAGTTGGGTTGGTCAGTGTGTTGATGCCGCATGCCCCCCCCCCAACGATCTAATTAATTATATTAATATAATATCCAGTTGTGTGTGATGCCGCATGCACCCCCCCCAAAGAGTCTGCAACCGCGCGTTGGGGGACAGACACAAAGAGTCTGCTTGATGCCTAGTATTATTATAAAAACTTTTGATCTTGAACTTGTTCTTTGATTCACATTTCGCTTGAAAATCTGATTCTTTGTTCACTTTTACTTGAAAATCTGATACCTCATGATTTCAACGGTAGAATTCCCTCATCTAAAAATTTGATTAATTATTTCCCGAGTTCTTTTACTAAAATTGTTCACCAATCTGTCATCTTTTTGAAATCTAATGTGCTGAAGTGAGCTGGATGATGTCACAATGCCTCTGCTCCTCGCGGCAAGCTGCGCAGAATTTTCAACGTGCAGCCTCACTGTTTTCCACAAGCTGTGAGTTACGTGGCACAGCCACCCTCTCCCCTCCGCTCTCTCTCCCCCCTCCTCTCTCTTGATCTCTTTTCCCACTCTCTCCCCTCTTCTCTCTACCCCCTCTCTCCCCTCATCCTCTCTCTTTTCCTGTGCTCTCTCTCTCTCTCCCTCCTCACCCTCCTCTCTCTAACTCCTCTCTCCCCCCCTCTGTCTCTCCCCCCTCCTCTCTCTCCCATCCCCCTCTCTCTCCCCTCTCCTCTCTCCTCCCCTCTATCTCCCCCCCTCTTCCCCCTCTCTTTTCTCCCCCCTCCTAGATCACTTTTTCCCCTTCCCCCCCCTCCTCTCTCTCCCCATCTCTCTCTCTCCCTCTCTCTGTCCCCCTCCTCTCTCTCTCTCCCTGCTCTCTCTCCCTCCTCCTCTCCCCTCCTCTCCCCTCCTGTCCCCTCCTCTCTCTCTCCATCCTTTCTCTCTCTCCCATGTGCTCCTCTCTTTCGGCCGGACCTTCTCTCTCTACCCACATCCTCTCTCTCTGTCCCCCCCCCTCCTGTCTCTGTCCCCCCTCCTCTCTCTCTCCCTCTCCTCTATCTCTCTTCCAACCTCTCTCTCTCCCCCATCCTTGATCTATTTCACCCTCTCCACCCCCCCCCCTTCTCCCCACCCCCTCTCTTTCTCCCCTCCTCTCTCTCTCGCTCTCTGCACTCTCTCTCTCTCCCCCTCCTCACTCCCCACCTCCTCTCTCTCCTCCTCTCCCCCTCTCTCTCTCTCCACTCCTCTTTCTCCCCCTCCTATCTCTCTCTCCCTGCTCTCTCTTTCTCCTCCCCCTCCCCCCTCCCCACTCCCCACCCTTCTCTCTCTCCATCTTCTCTCTTTCTCGCCACTCCTCTCTCTCCTCTCACCACCCCTCTCCCCTCCCCCTCCTCTCTCCCCCCTCCTCTCCCCTCGCCCCCCACCACCCGCTCCCCCACCCTCGCTCCCCTAAAACCCCCTTCCCAGTCCCCTCCATCCTCCTCCCTTCCCCTCCCCCCTCCCCTACCTCCCCTACCTCCCTGCCTATCCCCTCCCCCTCCCCCCCTCCTCTCCACACCCTGTTCCCCTCCCCCTCCTCCCTCATGACCCCTACACCCCCTCCACGCTCCCCCCTCACCTCCCTCCCCCTCCCTTTACCTCCCTCATAGCGATATAGGGTAGCGTTTTACAGTGCTGGGGGGGAAGGGAAGCCCAGAGGGCTTACACAAAGTCTGCTCCCATCTGAATATGAGTGTTAATGGCAAACCAGGGGCTAGGAGAAATAAAAAAGACAATAATAAACAATAATACAGTTTAAGAATGAAAATTAAAAATATGAAATTAAAAATATGAAAATAAATAAAATAACAAGGTATTGTATGAGATAAGGGTCAACAGAAGTAATTTGAGCTCATAAATAGCATTACAAAAAGCTGGAGGTCAGAACTCAGGACATGATGAGAAACTTTTTAAGTTCAATCTTAAAGGTGGCTAAGGAGGTGTGAGACTTTAATGACAGAGGCAGGGTATTCCAAAATTTTGGACCTTTAAAAGTAATGCAATGTTGGTGTTTGGATGTTTGACAAAACGGAAGATGAAGATCATTTCTTCTTCTTGTTAGGTAATGGTGAATATTAGAAGAAAGGGTGAAAAGATCATGAAAAACAGGCAAATCATGTTTACATTTAAGATATTTGAAAATAAAAATACATATTTGGAATGCATTCAGTTTATCTACAGACAAAATTGAGTACTTCTTGAAGAGAGGGGCAGAAAGTTCTTGTGAATTTGAATGAGAAATTAATCTCATAAATGTCTTCTGTATGATGAGTAGCTTAGAAAGATAGGAAGGATAGGTAGAACCCCAAACAATATTACAATAATTGAAATAAGGAAAAATCAAACTGTAGTATATTGTTAGATGGGAAGACGAGTGAATAAATGCACAAACCTTTCTCAGAATACCAAGCATTTTCATTGATCTTCTACAGTCAATATTGATATGTTCTTTCCGTTAAATTTTGATCAATGGTTACTCCTAAAAATTTTGTATATGTTACTTCAGGAATTTCATGTCCATTGATAAAAAAATTAGTTTTGTCTTTGGGAAAAAAATTGTTTTTATTGCAGAAGATCATGTAATTGCATTTTTTGATATTGAGAGAGAGCCTGTTCACTTCAAACCACTTAGAGACATGAGACATTTGTTCATAAACTAATTCAACCAATGATTTTAGATCACTATGTGAAGCTATCGGAAAACAGGATAGGAAGAAGTACTCTACAGGTATAGGATAAGTCATTTATATAGATCAAGAATAGTAAAGGACCAAGGATGGAGCATTGTGGTACCCCACAGTGAATTATCAATTTTTTGGATGAGCTTCCATTTAGATAAACAAATTGCACTCTATTTGCTGAATAGTTGATTAACCATAGAAGCGCTACATCCTTTACCCCATATCTATTGAGTTTAGAGATTAAGATTGAATGGTTGACTGTATCAAATGCCTTGGATAGATCTGGAAAGACACCAAGAGCAAATTTATTTTCATCTAGAACAGTAGAGATGTTATTAATAAGTTGTAATAACTTATTAATAACATCAACTTAATAACATCCCCTAGTAATAGGGGATTCAATAATAAGGGGAATAGATAGGCGTTTCTGCGGCTGGAAACAAGACTCCAGGATAGTATGTTGCCTCCCTGGTGCAAGGATCAGAGATGTCACTGAATGGCTGCAGAACATTCTGGAGGGGAAGGGTGAACAGCCAGCTGTCGTGGTACACATTGGCACCAACGGTATAGGTAAAAAATGGGATGAGGTCCTACAAGGCGAATTTAGGGAGCTAGGAGATAAACTTAAAAGTAGGACCTCAAAGGTAATAATCTCTGGACTACTACCAGTGCCACGTGCTAGTCAGAGTAGAAATAGGAGGATATTTAAAAATGGTGCAAGGGGGAGGGATTCAAATTCCTTGGGCATTGGAACCAGTTCTGGGGGAGGTGGGACAAGTATAAAACAGGATGGTCTGCATCTGGGCTGGTAGGGAACCAATGTCCTTGGGGAAGTGTTTGCTAGTGCTGTCAGGGAGGATTTAAACTAATGTGGCAGAGGGATGGGTGCATGAGCAGAGAGACAGAGGGATGTAAAATGAGGGTAGAAGCAATAGGTAGCAAGGTGAAAAGTAAAAGTGGCAGGCAGAAATATCCAGGGCAAAAATCAAAAAGGGCCACTTTCAACATAATTGTATAAGGGGTAAGAGTATTGTAAAAACAAGCCTGAAGGCTTTGTGTCTCAATGCAAGGAGCATTCGTAATAAGGTGGATGAGTTGAATGTGCAGATAGTTATTAATGAATATGATATAGTTGGGATCACGGAGACATGGCTCCAGGGTGACCGAGGCTGGGAGCTGAACATCCAGGGATATTCAATATTCAGGAGGGATAAATAGAAAGAAAAATGAGGTGGAGTAGCTTTGCTGGTTAGAGATGAGATTAAAGCAATAGAATGAAGGACATTAGCTTGGAGGATGTGGAATCGATATGGGTAGAGCTGCGAAACACTAAGGGGCAGAAAACGCTAGTGGGAGTTGTGTACAGGCCACCTAACAGTAGTAGTGGAGTTGGGGATGGCATCAAACATGAAATTACAAATGCATGCAACAATGGGTGACTTCAATCTACATATAGATTGGGTGAATCAAATTGGCAGGGGTGCTGAGGAAGAGGATTTCTTGGAATGTATGCGGGATAATTTTCTAAACCAACATGTAGAGGAACCAACGAGAGAGCAGGCTATTCTAGACTGGGCATTGAGTAATGAGGAAGGGTTATTTAGCAGTCTTGTTGTGCGTGGCCCCTTGGGCAAGAGTGACCATAATATGGTTGAGTTCTTCATTAGGATGGAGAGTGACATTGTTAATTCAGAAACAAGGGTTCTGAACTTAAAGAAAGGTAACTTTGAGGGTATGAGACGTGAATTGGCCAATATAGACTGGCAAGTGATTCTTAAAGGGTTGATGGTGGATATGCAATGGAAGGCATTTAAAGACTGCATGGATGAACTACAATAATTGTTCATACATTGGCAAAAGAATAAATCAGGGAAGGTAATAGATGTGGATAACAAGGGAAATCAGGGATAGTGTCGAAACTAAAGATGAAGCTTACAAACTAGCCAGAAAAGGCAGCCTACCAGAGGACTGGGAGAAATTCAGAGTCCAGCAGAGGAGGACAAAGGGCTTAATTAGGAAAGGGAAAATATATTATGAAAGAAAACTGGCAGGGAACATAAAAATTGCCTGCAAAAGTTTTTGTAGATATGTGAAGAGAAAAAGGTTAGTTAAAACAAATGTAGGACTTCCGGTGGCGTTATGGAGGGCTAGAGGATAACGCCAGCCAGCTCCGTGAAAAAAACGGGAAAAAACGGGGGATTAACGGACCTACCTGCTGCCTGCTGCTTGCTGCCTGCCGTTTCTGCACCGATTGTTGTGAGTGACGTTATCAGGCGTGCGACAAGTTATGTCTACAACACGCAGCCCACCCGAAAGACAGAAAAGACGACCAACTAGGCAGAAACTGGCAGAAGGCCAAACTGAAGCCTCGGACTCAAGTAGGGCCTCATCCCAGGAAGATGTATAGAAAAGAACAGGGAAAAAAACTGAAAGTGAAGAATTGAAAACTTTCATTTCTCGTGAGATTGCTGATTTAAGGGAAGAAATAAACCAGATGAATACTCAAATGAAAGAATTTCAACAGGAAACAAATTCAAATATTAATAATAAGACCAAGAAAATATCGGAAGATTTGAAGAAAGAAATTACAGAAATTATGAACGAAATGACAAAGGAGATGGATAATAAAATTGAAAAGGTCAAAAAAGACTTTGAAAAAAGGCTGAATCCTATGGAAAAGGTACTGGAACAACAGACAGTCGGTATAAAAGGCCTTGAAGAACTAGCTGATACAAGTGCTGTGACTACAGCAAAGTTGATTATAGAAAACGAACGTCTAACGGACTTACTGACTAAAATAACTGAGAAATGTACTGAGCTAGAAGGTCGCCAGAGAAGACAAAACCTAAGAATTGCAGGTATTCTCGAAGGATGAGAGAAAGATGAAGATCCTCGAGAATTTACTGCGAACTTATTGCAACATGTTTTATCTCTGGAACAAAAGCCTTTATTAGCCCGTGCTCACAGAGTCAGGAGACGTCAGACAAGAGCAAATGCCCCTCCAAGACAAATGATTATAAAGCTACAATATGACTTTGGCTTGGACGAGATAATGCGAAAATCCTCAAGAAACAGAAATCTGAAATTCAAAGGACAAAGGATCAGTATCTACCGAGATTATCCAGCAGAAGTTTCCAGGAAACGGAAAGCATTCAATGAGGCTAAAAGTCTTACGAGGGGAGTGGAACATTTGAGATACGGCTTGGATTATCCAGCTATTCTAAGAGTTACTTTCAACAACAAGGAACATCTCTTTTCCAACCCAGCAGCAGCATTGGACTTTGCTCGCCAGATCCAGACCTGAGAAGCAGCTACTTTCAAATATATTCACTTTTAAGAACTCTACAAAAATCCCCAAGACTTCGCAAGACTTCACAAAACAACGCAGGACTGGACCGAACAGGACAACGTTGGATGGAAGTTGGAGAAAGAAGTGGATTGGAAAACTTCACCTGGATACTAATAATTAGTATAATTACACTACTAATATAAATAACTAACACATATTATAGACACACCGCGGTATCTTTATTAACATCATTTTTACTAATTAAGATTAATCACTATTACTAATAATTAATGATTATCTATGTTGGAATGAATAGAGTTAAATTTAGGGATTGATTTCATTTGGAGATTTTTCTTTTACACCAGCAATTTTCATTTTCATTTTTAATTCTTATCTTCTTTTTTGTTGGATGAAGTTTTGTTTCTCTTTCCTTTTTTTTGTTTCTTTTGTTTATAATAATTAGATTTTTAATTAAGTTTTAAATATATGTATTTCAATATCTTTTTTTTGTTTCTTTTGTTTATAATAATTAGATTTTTAAATAAGTCTTAAATATATGTATTTCTATATCTTTAATTGTTATAATTTAAATAAGTCTTTATTTTTACCCTTTTTTTCCCCTTTTTTTTTTCTAATGTTATACCCCCGGTAAAATATTATTATGGAATAACAATTCCAAAAACCTGGGAGCTGGTTAAGTTACTAACATCAACGACGGAAGTCGGTAGCTAGCACTAACTGCAACAATTCTAGATGTAGTTTTCCCCTTCTTTATGCACAATACTAACCTCTTAATCTATCCTTTGCTCTTCTTTTATATAATCTATTATTGTTTTTCTCAATTTGAATGGAGTTATATATTGGATCAATGGAGATATATACGTGAGAGGCATGCACGAGACATAAAATTCATCTATTCGATGTTCGGGTGTAAGGTCAGGTCTGACGTGCTGAACCATAGACTCTATCGTAGACCTCCATAGTCAAAAGATGCAAGACTCAAAAATGAATATGGGGAATGAGGGAATAACCTTTTGTAGTTGGAATGTTAAAGGTATTAATGAACCGATCAAGAGAGGAAAAGTTTTTGCACATTTAAAGGCAAATAAAGCTGACGTAATTTTTATTCAAGAAACCCATTTAAAAAAAGATGCTGAACATAGATTGAAAGCTAAATGGATAGATAAAATGTATCACTCTTCTTTTACGCATAAATCAAGAGGCGTAGCAATATTATTTCGTAAAGGTATTTTATTTAAACATACATCAACTATAACTGATAAAGATGGAAGATACATTATCGTTATAGGAGAATTAAATACACAAAAAATGATTTTTGTTAATGTATATGGACCAAATTTTGATAGCCCATTGTTTTTCAAGAAAGTATTTAACAATATCCCTGAATTAACACAATACAATCTAATAATTGGAGGAGATTTTAATTGTACACTAGACCCATACTTAGAGAAAGCCTTCGATCAAATGGAATGGCGTTATTTGTTCTCGGTTATGGAAGCTTTCAAACTGGGAGAAAAGTTTATTACCTGGATCAAATTGCTATATACAAATCCGACAGCTAGAATAATAACAAACCGAATGTTATCACCTAAATTCAATCTATCTCGAGGTTGTAGACAAGGTTGCCCTTTATCCCCTTTACTGTTTGCACTGGCAATAGAACCGCTAGCTCAGAGGGTGAGATCACATCCGGAAATATATGGATACGATACTTGAGACACTAAAAATAAAATTTCTTTATATGCGGATGATGTATTACTTTACATCACAAAACCAGAAACTAGTATTCGAAATTTGTTAAAATTAATAACTGAATTTGGATCCTACTCAGGATATAGTATCAATTGGAATAAAAGTGAACATGCCAATAACGGTAAATAACTTACACATATTACAACAATTCCCTTTTAAGATAACAAATGAAAAAAATTAAATATCTTGGAATTTTCGTAACAAAAAGATTTGACTCATTATTTAAATCTAATTTCCCACCATTATTGAATAAATTAAATAAGAATATCTTATATTGGAAAACTTTACCTATTTCAATGTTAGGTAAAATTAATATAATAAAAATGTTTTTTCTTCCACAATGATTATACGTTTTCTAATTAATTCCGATATATCTCCCTAAAAATTTCTTTAAAAAGGTGGACTCCCTAGTCACTAACTTCATTTGGGATTATAAGAGCCATAGAATAAATAAAAACATTTATGTAAATCAAAAATAAATGGAGGTCTAGCACTACCAAATTTTATGTTTTATTATTGGGCAGTCAACATTAAAAATATGAATTTTTGGTTAGAAGAAATAGATAACCAACCAACTTGGTTAAATATGGAAAAAGAAGATTGTTCTCCTTTTGAAATTAGTTCTATAATATTTGCTAATATTAATCTAGCTAAGAAAACTTATAGTGAAAACCCGATAATAGAAAGTGGAATACGTATTTGGAAACAAATAAAGAAAACATTAAAACTAAAATCTATACCACTATCTCTTAGCATTGTAAATAATGTTACGTTTAAACCTTCAATGATGGATAAAGCTTTTTTACAATGTAAAAATGATGGAATTATTAAGGTCGGTGATCTCTATAAGTAAAACTCCTTCCTTTCATTTCAAGATCTACAACAAATTTATGGACTACACTCTAAAGATTATTTTAGATATTTACAAATTAGAGATTATGTTAAAGCAAATACGCAGGAACTCAGAAATAGAAAGACAGAAATTTTAGATGAATGCTTAAATAAACATCTGAATACAGAAAAAATGATTTCATATATATATATACATCTTATTGGAAGGTGATGTTCCATCAACAGAAATACATAGACAATCTTGGGAAAATGAATTATGCCAAATTATTAGACCAGAAGTATGGGATGAAAGTTTACAACATATACACCATTGTTCGCTAAATGCTAAACACTCTCTTATACAGTTTAAAATACTACATAGACTATATTATTCAAAATCTAAATTACATAGCATTTTTCCAAAAGTATCTCCTATATGTGATAAATGTCAACATCTAGAAGCCAACTTGTCACACTCATTTACAAACTGTATAACAATTACAAAATTCTGGATAGAAATATTTAGGATAATTTCGAATGTTGTTAATATAATTTTGACACCTGATTCAAAGTTAATAATACTAGGAAAACTGGAACAGACCAATTAATAACAATGAATCAAAGAATTTTTATTGATTATGGGTTAATAATTGGGAAAAAATTAATATTAAGATTTTGGAAAGGTCCTACATCCCCTACAATCAAAATGTGGAATACAGAAATGCCGGAGACTCTTCATCTGGAGAGATTGAGGTTTGTCCTAATGGACAGGTTAGATCTCTTCAGAGGGATATGGTCTCCATATATTGAATATTTACAGAGTCATAACGGCTCGGTACGAGGGCTTGACTGAGACCTGAATATTAGAATGGATGAAGAAATATATATAATGTTGTGGCAATCAGTGAAACATGGTTGCAGGAGGGCTGTGATTGGAAACTAAATATTCCAGGATTTCGTTGCTTCCGGGGTGATAGAATTGGAGGGACCAGAGGTGGAGGTGTTGCATTGCTTGTCAGAGAGGATATTACAGCAGTGCTTTGGCAGGATACATTAGAGGGTTCGTCTAGGGAGGCTATTTGGGTGGAACTGAGAAGTGGGAATGGTGTAGCAACACTTTTAGGGGTGTACTATAGACCGCCAAATGGGGAGCGAGAATTGGAAGAGCAAATATGTAAGGAGATAGCAGATATTAGTAGTAAGCATAAGGTAGTGATTGTGGGAGATTTCAATTTCCCAAAAATAGACTGGGAAACACATTCTGTAAATGGGCTGGATGGTTTGGAGTTTGTAAAATGTGTGCAGGATAGTTTTTTTGCAGCAGTACATAGAGGTACCAACCAGAGAAGGGGCAGTGCTGGACCTCCTGTTAGGAAATGAGGCAGGACAGGTGACGGAGGTATGCGTTGGTGAGCACTTCGGGACCAGTGATCACAATACCATTAGTTTCAATATAATTATGGAGCGAGTCAGAACAGGACCTAGAGTGGAGATTTTTGATTGGAGAAAGGCTAACTTTGAGGGAATGCATGAGGATTTTAAAGGAGTGAATTGGGACACTTTGTTTCATGGGAAGGATATAGAAGAGAAATGGAGGACATTTAAAGGGGAAATTGTAAGAGTACAGAATCTTTATGTCCCTGTTAGGTTGAAAATAAATAGTAAAAATTAGAAAGAGCCATGGTTTTCAAGGGAAATTAGACACTTGTTTCGAAAAAAGAGAGATATCTACAATAATTATAGGAGGCATGGAGTAAATGAGTTGCTAGAGGAGTATAAAGAATGTAAAAAGAATCTTAAGAAATAAATTAGGAAGGCTAAAAGAAGATATGAGGTTGCTTTGGCAAGAAAGGTGAAAGTAAATCCAAAGGGTTTCTACAGCTATATTAATAGCAAAAGGATAACGAGGGATAAAATTGGACCATTAGAGAACCAGAATGGACAGCTATCTGCAGAGCCAAAAGAGATGGGGGAGATATTGAACAATTTCTTTTCTTCGGTATTCACCAAGGAGAAGGATATTGAACTCTGTGAGGTAAGGGAAAAAAAAGTAGAGTAGCTATGGAAACTATGAGATTCAAAGAGGAGGGAAGTACTGACACTTTTGAAAAATATAAAGGTGGATAAGTCTCCAGGTCCTGACAGGATATTCCCTAGGACATTGAGGGAAGTTAGTGTAGAAATAGCAGGAGCTATGACAGAAATATTTCAAATGTCATTAGAAACGGGAATAGTGCCGGAGGATTGGCGTACTGCGCATGTTGTTCCATTGTTTAAAAAGGGTTCAAAGAATAAAACCTAGCAATTATAGACCTATTAGTTTGACGTCAGTGGTGGGCAAATTAATGGAAAGGATACTTAGAGATAATATATATAAGCATCTGGATAAACAGGGTCTGATCAGGAACAGTCAACATGGATTTGTGCCTGGAAGGTCATGTATGACAAACCTTCTTGAATTTTTTGAAGCGGTAACTAGGGAAATTGATGAGGGTAAAGCAGTAGATGTTGTCTATATGGATTTCAGTAAGGCCTTTGACAAGGTTCCCCATGGAAGGTTGGTTCAGAAGGTTCAATCTTTGGGTGTTAATGGCGGAGTAGCAAGATGGATTCAACAGTGGCTGAATGGGAGATGTCAGAGAGTAATGGTGGATGGCTGTTTGTCAGGTTGGAAGCCGGTGACCAGTGGGGTGCCTCAGGGATCTGTGTTAGGTCCACTGTTGTTTGTCATGTACATCAATGATCTGGATGATGGGGTGGAAAATTGGATAAGTAAGTATGCAGATGATACTAAGATAGGTGGTATTGTGGATAATGAAGTAGATTCTCAAAGTCTACAGAGAGATTTGGGCCATTTGGAAAAGTGGGCTGAAAGATGGCAGATGGAGTTTAATGCTGATAAGTGTGAAGTGCTACATCTTGGCAGGACAAATCAAAATAGGACGTACATGGTAAATGGTAGGGAATTGAGGAATGCTGTGGAACAGAGGGATCTAGGAATAACTGTGCATAGTTCCCTGAAGGTGGAATCGCATGTAGATAGGGTGGTAAAGAAAGCCTTTGGTGTACTGGCCTTTATAAATCAGAGCATTGAATATAGGAGTAGGGAAATAATGTTAAAATTGTACAAGGCATTGGTAAGACCAATTCTGGAGTATGGTGTACAATTTTGGTCGCCTAGTTATAGGAAGGATGTCAACAAAATAGAGAGAGTACAGAGGAGATTTACTAGAATGTTGCCAGGGTTCCAGCAACTATGTTACAGAGAAAGGTTGAACAAGTTAGGTTTTTATTCTTTGGAGCGCAGAAGGTTAAGGGGGGACTTGATTGAGGTCTTTAAAATGATGAAAGGGATAGACAGAGTTGACGTGGATAAGCTTTTTCCCATTGAGGGTAGGGAAGATTCAAACAAGAGGGCATGACATGAGAATTAAGGGACAGAAGTTTAGGGGTAATGTGAGGGGGAACTTCTTTACTCAGAGGGTGGTGGCTGTGTGGAATGAGCTTCCAGCAGAGGTGGTGGAGGCAGGATCGATTTTAACATTTAAAAGTAAAGTGGATAGGTATATGGACGTGAAGGGAATGGAGGGGTATGGTCTGAGTGCAGGTAGATGGGACTAGGGGAAAACAAATGGTCGGCACGGACTGGAAGGGCCAAGAGGGCCTGTCTCCGTGCTGTAATTGTTATATGGTTGTTATATGGTTATAATAAATCATGCCTATATCTCCAATGATGGATTAATGATTAACACTCCATTCGCCTTCATATTTTCTTCATTATTTATCTCTATCTTTTCCTACTTTATAAAAAAAATTAAAAACGCGTATAGAAGCATATAGTCTTAAATTTTAATATTAATAATAATATCAATATTATTAATATCATGAAAGTGACTAGTGGGGTGCCGCAAGGCTCAGTGCTGGGACCCCAGCTATTTACAATATACATTAATGATTTGGACGAGGGAATTAAATGCAACATCTCGAAGTTTGCGGATGACACGAAGCTGGGGGGCAGTGTTAGCTATGAGGAGGATGCTAGGAGGCTGCAAGATGACTTGGATAGAATGGGTGAGTGGGCAAATGCATGGCAGATGCAGTATAATGTGGATAAATGTGAGGTTATCCACTTTGGTGGCAAAAACAGGAGGGTGGACTATTATCTGAATGGTGGCCAATTAGGAAAAGGGAAGATGCAATGAGACCTGGGTGTCATGGTACACCAGTCATTGAAAGTAGGCATGGAGGTGCAGCAGGCTGTGAAGAAAGCAAATGGTATGTTGGCATTCATAGCAAAAGGAATTGAGTGCAAGAGCAGGGAGGTTCTACTGCAGTTTTACAGGGTCTTGGTGAGGCCACACCTGGAGTATTGTGTACAGTTCTGGTCTCCTAATCTGAGGAAAGACATTCTTGCCATAACGGGAGTACAGAGAAAGTTCACTAGACTGATTCCTGGGATAGCAGGACTTCCATATGAAGAAAGACTGGATAGACTTGGCTTGTACTCGCTGGAATTTAGAAGATTGAGGGGTGATCTTATAGAGACTTACAAAATTCTTAATGGCCCTGTCTCACGGTGTTAGTTGACCCACGAGGTACCCCGAGCGAAAGACTCGTGGTTGTGTACGAGACTTCAA
Source organism: Okamejei kenojei (assembly GCA_035221665.1). Classification (NCBI taxonomy): domain Eukaryota; kingdom Metazoa; phylum Chordata; class Chondrichthyes; order Rajiformes; family Rajidae; genus Okamejei; species Okamejei kenojei. The sequence continues at coordinate 98,165,018 of CM069131.1, forward strand.
GTTTATGTTCAAGTGTTTAACCGAGTTCCCACGGATATGTCATTTCTGCGATGTTCCAAGTTCCTCCTCCGAGTTACCAAGTTCCTCTCCCATTACTCTTGAGCCAACCATGAATTAAGATATGTTTTAATAAAGCAACAATGTTAAAAGACATCTCCATCCTGTGGCTTTGAGTTATTCCAGCGCGGCTGCATCTATTGATACGACCTACAAAAGGAAAATGCGCACCCTCCAGCAACCAATAACGTGGTAAGTGCATTTCTTGGTGCTTTATGTTTTTAAATACTGTATTTCCCGGGGTGGGGGGAGTGCTCCGTTCATAGTATTTGGGGAGTCTGGCGTTGTGAAGGAGGGGATTGGGGTCAGTAACCCACTTGCCACACTCCAGTCTGAGTGCAGGTAGATGGGACCAGGTGACAGTAAACGGCACGGAGTAAAAGGGCAGAGATGGCCTGTTTCCGTGCTGTCATAGCTATATGGTTTTCTAGTGGCCGGGGAGTGAATTAGCTTGGGTGGCTGCCGCAGCGCTCCGGGCAAGGACAGCAGAACTGGCCGCCACTTCCGAAGAAGGAAGCAGCTCGGGTGACTGACATTGAGCGGCTGCCGGGACCCAACAGCAGACACACACACACACAGATACACACAGACAGAGAGACACACACACGCACACAAATACATACACACACACACACACACACACACACACACACACACACACACACACACACACACACACACACACACACACACACACACACACACACACACACACACACATATATATATACAGTGGCTTGCAAAAGTATTCATACCCCTTGAACTTTTCTACATTTTGTCATGTTACAGCCACAAACGTAATTGTTTTTTATGGGGATTTTATGTGATAGACAAAGTGGTGCATAATTGTGAAGTGGAAGGAAAATGATACATGGTTTCCAAATTTTATTACATATAAAAAACTGAAAAGTGTGGCGTGCAAAAGTATTCAGCCCCCCTGAGTCAATACTTTGTAGAACCACCTTTCGCTGCAATTACAGCTGCAAGTCTTTTGGGGTATGTCTCTACCAGCTTTGCACATCTAGAGACTGAAATGTTTGCCCATTCTTCTTTGCAAAATAGCTCAAGCTCAGTCGGATTGGATGGAGAGCATCTGTGAACAGCAATTTTAAAGTCTTGCCAGAGATTCTCAATTGGATTTAGGTCTGGACTTGGACTGGGCCATTCTAACACATGAATATGCTTTGATCTAAACCATTCCATTGTAGCTCTGGCTGTATAAGGTTGTTGTCCTGCTGGAAGGTGAACCTCCGCCCCAGTCTCAAGTCTTTTGCAGACTCTAACAGGTTTTCTTCCAAGATTGCCCTGTATTTGGCTCCATCCATCTTCCCATCAACTCTGACCAGCTTCCCTGTCCCTGTTGAAGAAAAGCATCCCCACAGCATGATGCTGCCACCACCATGTTTCACAGTGGGGATGGTGTGTTCAGGGTGATGTGCAGTGTTAGTTTTCCACCACACATAGCATTTTGCATTTATGACAAAAACTTCAATTTTGGTCTCATCAGACCAGAGCACCTTCCTCCACATGTTTGCTGTGTCCCCCACATGGCTTGTGGCAAACTGCAAACGGGACTTCTTTTGGCTTTGTTTCAACAATGGCTTTCTTCTTGCCACTCTTCCATAAAGGCCCGATTTGTGGACTGCACGACTAATAGTTTTCCTGTGGACAGAATCTCCCACCTGAGCTGTGGATCTATGCAGCTCCTCCAGAGTTACCATGGGCCTCTTGGCTGCTTCTCTGATCAATGCTCTCCTTGCCCGGCCTGTCAGTTTAGGTGGACGGCCAAGTCTTGGTAGGTTTGCAGTTGTGCCATACTCTTTCCATTTTCGGATGATGGATTGAACAGTGCTCCGTGAGATTTTCAAAGCTTGGGATAATTTTTTATAACCTAACCCTGCTTTAAACTTCTCCACAACTTTATCCCTGACCTGTCTGGTGTGTTCCTTGGGCTTCATGATGCCCAAGGAACATTGTTTGTTCACTAATGTTCTCTAACAAACCTCTGAGGCCTTCACAGAACAGCTGTATTTATACTGAGATTAGATTACACACGTGGACTCTATTTACTAATGAGGTGGCTTCTGAAGGCAATTGGATTTTATTTAGGGGTATCAGAGTAAAGGGGGCTGAATACTTTTGCACGCCACACTTTTCAGTTTTTTATTTGTAAAAAGATTTGAAAACCATGTATCATTTTCCTTCCACTTCACAATTATGCGCCACTTTGTGTTGGTCTATCACATAAAATCCTAATAAAATACATTTACGTTTGTGGATGTAACGTGACAAAATGTGGAAAAGTTCAAGGGGTATGAATACTTTTGCAAGCCACTGTATATATATGTATTGGTGAGAGATTTACATTTGAAATGCTGGGGGATGATATTTCGCGGAGTTACCCAGCAGTAGGCAACCCAGGAACCACGCAAAGTATATATACAGCACATGGACATGTGTATATATATATATATATATATATATATATATATAATGTTAGTGCCAGTTATTAAGGACAAAGCGGGTAAAGTAAGCAGTTTAAATAATTACAGGCCCATAGCTTTAGCCAGCATATTGTCAAAAGTATTAGAAAGAGTTCTGCAGGATAGCATACATGAGTTTGTTAACTCCACAGATAACCAGTTTTCCTTTAAAGATAAACATGGCACTGACTTATGCATATATGCCCTAAAGGAGATTGTAAACAAATATAGAGGCAAAAATTCTTCAATCCTTATGTGATTTATTGATGCCTCCAAAGTCTTTGACCGTGTTAATCACAGAAAGCTGTTTGGTAAAATGCGTCAAAGAGGGGTGCCTAAATACATTATGAGAATACTGGCCTACTGGTATGCCCACCAGACTATGCAAATAAAATGGGGCAATAGGGTCTCAGCCCCATTTGGGGTTGGCAATGGTGTTAGACAAGGGGGAATTTTATCCCCAGTGCTTTTTAATCTATATATTGATGATCTGTCTAAACAATTGAAAGCCTGTAACACTGGGTGCGTGATTGGTAATATTCCAGTGAACCATATTATGTATGCAAATGATCTTGTGGCCTTTAGTCCATCTAGCACTGGTCTCCAGCAGCTCCTTACTGCATGTTCCGTGTATGGTTTTGAACATGACATTAAATATAATGCTAGTAAAAGTGCTGTTATATCTGTAGAACCAAAGAGGATAAAAGCCTAAAATATCCTGATTTTAAATTGTCTGACAACAATCTTAGTGTCTGTAATAAGATAAAATATCTAGGGGATATTATTACAGAACAAATGACAGATGATGAGGATATTTATAGGCAACGACGCATGCTGTATATACAGGCGAATATCCTCTTGCGTAAATTTGGTGCGTGTGCAGATGTGGTGAAGATGTCACTATTTAGAGCATACTGCACACCCCTCTACACTGCGCACCTGTGGTCGAACTATTTAAAGACAAGTATGCAGAGACTAAAGGTTGCATATAACGATGCCATGAGAACACTGCTAAGGCAACCACAATGGTGTAGTGCCAGTAATATGTTTGTGGCTGCAGGAGTCAGTACTCTAGAAGCTATCCTAAGACACCACATGTATAAATTCATTTGCAGGATAAATGACTCTAAAAATGTGCTTATTGTGGCCTTGACAAACATAAGGGTTAGCACTACACGCTACGAATCCCAGTTGTGGAGACACTGGTATCATTGTCTCGTTGTACGACATTGATCATATATATATCAGTAGGCAACCCAGGAACCACTCAAAGTATATATACATATACACATACACATATACACAGGTCTGGGAAGACAGAGAGGGGAACAATGAGGACACGGAAGTTTAGTGTGGAATCTCATTGGTTATTATGTGGGAAGGAAGTCCAGATGCCGGTTTAAAGATAGACGAAATGCTGGAGTAACTCAGCTGGACAGGCAGCATCTCTGGGTAGGGGTGAAAACGAGATGCTGGCGTGATGAAAACGTGATGAAAACGTGAGGGAGGGATGGAGAGAGAGGGAATGTCAGGGTTATTTTAAGTTAGATAAATCACAGTATGAATACAATTCCCTCCTCCAGCAGCTTGTTCCATACACCCACCACCCTTTGTGTAAAAAAATTGACCTTCAGGTTCCATTTAATATTTTCTCCCTCACATTAAACCTATGTCCTGTGGTTCTTGATTCCCCTATTCTGGACAAAATACTCTGTGCATTTACCCAAATTATTCCTCTCATGATTTTGTACACCTCTATAAGATCACCCCTCATCAGCCTGAAGGAATAAAGCTCCAGCCTGCTCAACCTCTCCCTATAGATCAGTAACCATTGATTGTCTTGGTAACTAATCTCCTGTACTAATGTGAAGTCCTGTTCTATGTCCTATATTTTATGTTCTAGGTAAGATCTGGGTGGCGCGGTGGCGGTACGGTGGTACAAGACCTTCGGTTTCCTCCCACACTCCAAAGACGTACATGTTTGTAGATTATTTGGCTTGGTAAAAATGTAAAATGTACAATTGGCTCTAACTCAATACAGACAGCACCCATAGTCGGGATTGAACCCAGTTCCTTGCCGCTGTTAATCTACCGCTGCACCGCTATGCCATACACTATTCAAGTTATGTCCCACCTCCCACCTCACCACACCATTCAAGTTATGTCCCACCACCCACCTCCCACTATGCAAATCTATTAATGTCAGTTCTGTGGATAAACATTGAGAACAGTGGCAAACTCATGGCTTTTGGAGTCTGAAGCATTCCCAAGATACAAAAGGCCTTTAGACCGATATGATCAAACATACTTCAAACACTTCTGCAATGTATGACAATTGATTTCATGGCGACTTCCATATAAATGACAGAAAATACGAATAATGCACTTAAATAGATAGTGGAGTGTGGATGGAAAATCTTTTCCAACAAAAGCTCATGATATCGAAGGACAATCTGTGGAATTGCTAGCAGCATTTGTATGGTCACTAAAGAAAATTAAATGGTTCTGCTGGTAATACGAAGAGAGATCCCAGCCAAAGTTGGAAGGATAGTGTAACCCTGAACACCTCTGCTCAGTCTGACTAGGCCTACCTGATCTCCCAGTTGCTAAACACTTTAACACCCCCTCAAATTCCTATACTGAACTTACAGTCCTGGGCCACCTCCACTGTCAGTGATGTCCGAAGCAAATTGGAGGAACAACACTTCATATTTCACTTGGGCAGCCTACAACCCAGTGGTATGATATATTGATGTCTTTAACCCAAGTAACTGCTTTCCCTCTCTCTCCATCCCTCCCCCATCCTAATTTTCTGACTTTTTTCACTGTCCTGGTTACAGTTTGTATGCCTTGTTGTCACCTTCCCCTCAGTTTATAATGAACAATTCTACATTTTTTGAACAGCCTCTCCTTTGATCTGTCATTTTCATACTGTACCCTTTCATATCTCCATGTCTTCCTCTCTCCTGACTCTCACTGTGAAGAAGGGTCTCAACCTGAAACATCACCCAATCTTTCTCTCCTATCCTGATGAGATACTCCAGTAGTTTGTGTCTACCTTTGGTGTGATCCATGGTGCCCACAGCATGGTCATACACACTAAAAATGAATAGTAACAAGCTGGGGAACAGCGGGCAAAAGCAAAGTGTGGGCTGAATAGGATATTGAGATAGCAGCAGCATTAGCAATTGTTGCAGGAAAAAAAACATATGTTTATCACTGATCAGCCTTTCTGAGGGTCTTACTTCAATGATTGATTTCAAACATAAATGGTGACTCAAAACTTTGTGGGTTTTTTTGCTTAAAACAATACAGAAGTTGTGCCTGCTCATCCATCTGTGAACTGATGGGCTGGGAATTTATATAGTGCTGCTCCTGCAAAACGGGAATAGGCATACAGGCTTCTTGCAATATCTGGTACAGAAATTAGTTGTGATTCAGCTCGCTGTCTATATCAACCATATGGCAGTTTTAGATAGCACTGTTTTTTTTCTACCAGGGATACTCTGTTCTTTTCTAGCTATGACCTTATTTGCTCTTGGGGGTCCTCTCTTATCTCTTGCCCAGAGGCAGAATCAAAACAAGTAATTGGTGGTAACTGTAGAAGAACCACCCTTTCAGGTTCTTCAAATACATCCCTTTGCTGGTGGGCAGAGTCCTAGGCTTATCAACTGTTCTTTTAAACAGAGCTCTGCATTGCTACACGCTTTCTGAATCCCTCATTCATAATTCTTTAAATCTACCTTAAAATGCAATAAAGTCAGCCATAATCATGTCATAAGCATGAACTTTGACAGCTCAATTGTGTCAGCGTTTGCTGAAAGGATGAGGCACATACTGCTCCTGAACAAGAAAACAAGGGAATATGCAAAAGATAAGCATGTTGTTCTTAGTGCAAAACCCCCACAGAAAAAAACTTGCATTTCTATGTGGTGCCTTTCATATTGTCGAGATGCTTAGAAACGGCCAATTAATTACTTGTGGGGTGCAGTGAATATTTTACAGGCAATTACATTAACCACTTTACAGCAATGTCCCATGCACAATAACCTTACATAATTAGATCCACTGGTGGAGGGATGACTATTGCCCACGTTACAGGAGATCTCTCATGCAGAGAAAAAAGTGGTAAGACACATCAGGATTCATGAATTTTAAACTGAAGTGCGGGCTTGCATCTGGAGATGAAAGTTAAAATGAAGGCGGTCAGATATGCAATTAGAAGTTGTCTTGATATAAAGGTCAGACCAACAGCAAGTAAATCAGCACTTGAGAGCCTGTGATTTCTTACTACATTTTGATGAATTAATCAAAAATTGAGTGAAGTAAACGGTGTCTGCTGCTGTTAATCTGTATGCTTGCTTACTTGTTTGTAAAATGGTCTGTGTCATTAAAACTGGGCTGTGTCACTGAAGTCAACCAAGCTGCTGGAAGATCACAGCGGCATCTTCTGACAGTATATATAAATGGCATAAAATGTTGCCCTGCCACATGAGTGTCCAATTGTTACACCTTTTCACTATGTTATTAGAGATCAGGAAGAGAAGCCTAACTATGTAGGTATATTCTGCCACTGCTCGTGTGCGCGACTTTTGTGCCTTTGAGAGGGGGACGGGTTTAAAATGCCGTTTATTCCAGACCATTCAAATCGATTAATCTCAGGGGGTTTAGTTGCTGAAGAGAAATCGCTCCGACATTTGTTTTGTGGAGGTATTTTTAAACTACGCTAAATAATTGAATTGCTAGAGTGAATTAAAAATCATCTTTTAAAGCCGTGAACGCCGACAACGGGACGGATCTTACGTAGGGGACAAAAGAAGGTACACAGTTTATTTTTACATAAAAACGCGCTTCTTAGGAAGCCTTTAATCAAAATTTCATGTTGCAAAAAGGTGACTTAAAAAATATACGAACCGGCAGTACTTTTCCTGCCGACTAGGGGTTAAATTCACCGCAAACCGCAACATTCCAAACGATCGCGTTCTACAAAAACCCACTCACAAGTTGATTTAAATGGCCATTAATTTACGGGAATTAAACACCAAATTCTTTCAATTTGGCCTATAAATTCATGACAATGAGATTTAAAAATCATGTTATATTGTGAATTCTTGGGTGAATGTTATTTGGACACTTAAACCCCTGTCTCACTGTGCGAGTTGGCCCACGAGTGACCCCGAGTTTTCACTCGTGGTGATCACGTAGCGGGAACGTCGGAACTCGCGCGTTCAACTTGTCCACTCGTGGCGCTAACGGCAGGTACTCGGGAAACTTGTTAACTCGTGAAAAAAATCAAACATGTTTGATTTTTTCCACGAGTCAAATTAACTGTTCAAGTTAAAAATGGAAACATTTAAACTCGTTGCAGTAACGTAATGGCCCGTGCGTTTACCATAGTGTCTCGTGAGTCTATCGTGGGAATTTTTTTATAATCTGAAAGGGACTGAACCAAAGTAGTATAATATGTATATACATATTATATATATTATATATATTTCAATTCCAACCCCGAAGCAATTGAGAGGCGATTTCTTGGGGCCGTGTAATTTAACGTGTGTCTTTGCTTTTAAAAGTGAAGCTGTTTAATTGTTTACGCTGCGCTGTGTTTCGTGTTGGGGAGAGTGCTGCTGTACAATGCTTTCGATTTTATACTGCCCTCCCCCTTCCACAGAAAAAATGCCTAAATTTTTCTTTGTGCCCGCTCTCCTGGGAGCAATCCAAACCAGGGGAACAATGAACCCTCAGAGGCTTTGCGTTCCTTGCTCCTATATATGGGCCTCGCTCGCTCGCAACTGTATGAACGCTCGATCAACCAGGCATCGGCCAACACGGAGGCCTGATTACTGAAACATAGAAACATAGAAATTAGGTGCAGGAGTAGGCCATTCAGCCCTTCGAGCCTGCACCGCCATTCAATATGATCATGGCTGATCATCCAACTCAGTATCCCGTACCTGCCTTCTCTCCATGCCCTCTGATCCCCTTAGCCACAAGGGCCACATCCAACTCACTCTTAAATATAGCCAATGAACTGGCCTCAACTACCCTCTGTGGCAGAGAGTTCCAGAGACTCACCACTCTCTGTGTGAAGAAAGTCTTTCTCATCTCGGTCTTAAAGGATTTCCCCCTTATCCTTAAGCTGTGACCCCTTGTCCTGGACTTCCCCAACATCGGGAACAATCTTCCTGCATCTAGCCTGTCCAACCCCTTAAGAAAACAAAGTCAACTTGTACCAGACCTCATCATCTTCCTTCCGACAACCCGTAACCACGGCACCACACTTTCAACAGAAAAACTTAATATTTAAAGAATATATTATGGGACATTGGATTGTCTGAAGAAGGGTCCCGAGCAGAAATGCCACATATGTGTGTGTGTGTGTGTGTGTGGCTGTGTGTGTGGCTGTGTGTGTGTCTGTGTGTGTGTGTCTGTGTGTGTGTGTCTGTGTGTGTGTGTGTGTTTGTGTGTGTGTCTGTGTGTGTGTGTGTGTGTGTGTTTGTGTGTGTGTATCTGTGTGTATCTGTGTGTGTGTCTGCTGTCGGGTCCCGGCGGCCGCTCAAAGTCACCCGAGCTGCTTCCTTCCTCTGAAGTGGCGGCCAGTCCTGCTGTCTGTGTGTATCTGTGTGTGTGTGTGTGTGTGTGTGTGTGCGTGTCTCTGTCTGTCTGTGTGTATCTGTGTGTATCTGTGTGTATCTGTGTGTGTGTGTGTGTGTGTGTGTGTGTGTGTGTGTGTGTGTGTGTGTGTCTCTCTCTCTCCCTCTCTGTCTATCTGTTTGTATCTGTGTGTGTGTCTGCTGTCGGGTCCCGGCGGCCGCTCAAAGTCACCCGAGCTGCTTCCTTCCTCTGAAGTGGTGGCCAGTCCTGCTGTCTGTGTGTATCTGTGTGTGTGTGTGTGTGGTGTGTGTGTGTGTGTGTGTGTGTGTGTGTGTGTGTGTGTGTGTGTGTGTGTTGTGTGTGTGTGTGTGTGTGTGTCTCTCTCTCCCTCTCTGTCTATCTGTGTGTGTGTCTGCTGTCGGGTCCCGGCGGCCGCTCAAAGTCACCCGAGCTGCTTCCTTCCTCTGAAGTGGTGGCCAGCTGCTGTCTGTGTGTATCTCTCTCTCTATATGTGTGTGTGTGTGTATATGTGTGTGTGTGTGTCTCTCTCTCTCTCCCTCTCTGTCTATCTGTTTGTATCTGTGTGTGTGTCTGCTGTCGGGTCCCGGCGGCCGCTCAAAGTCACCCGAGCTGCTTCCTTCCTCTGAAGTGGCGGCCAGTCCTGCTGTCTGTGTGTATCTCTCTCTCTCTCTCTGTGTGTGTGTGTGTGTGTGTGTGTGTGTGTGTCTGCTGTCGGGTCCCGGCGGCCGCTCAATGTCAGTCACCCGAGCTGCTTCCTTTTTTTAAAATTATTTAAAATAGAGATCCATTGCAAAAAAGTATTTAAAAACATAAAACAACAAGAAATGCTTGGTTACTGGAGGGTGCGCATTTTCCCATTGTAGGTCATATCAATAGATGCCGCCGCGCTGAAATAACTCAAAACCACAGGATGGAGATGTATTTTAACATTGTTGCTTTATTAAAACATACCTTCATTCACGGTTGGCTCAAGAGTAACGGGAGAGGAACTTGGTAACTCGGGAGAGGAACTTGGAACATCGCAGCAATGACATACCCGTGGGAACTCGGTTACACACTTGATCATAAACTTGAAGTCTCGTGCACAGCCACGAGTCTGTCACTCGGGGTACCTCGTGGGTCAACTCGCACAGTGAGACAGGGCCATTAGGCTTTTAAAAAATGTTAACCTTTTCTTAAGAAATTGATAGATGTTTAGATCTAGTAATTGAATGTTGTAATTAGCCACAATTAGGTAACTAACTAATTATATGCTTTAATTTCAGGTCATCCAAGTAAGATTGTTTCATATTTGTTTCAGAATGCTTCAATCTGTAATAACTGAAAATGTCATTCAGTTCTCTTAATTTTTAAGAAAGTTATGGGCTTTTGACTGTCCTTGATCACAGCTTTTGTATTAAGTCAATGGAAAAGCAATAGGGAACAAGATGCTAATTTCTGAGTATGAAAATGGCCATAACTCTTTTAATACTGAAGATATGAAAGTGAATTAGGTGTCAAATTAAACTTCATTTTATGCTTTATCTGATGGGATAAATTGCAGATTTGATTTTTTAAATCTCAAAATTTTGTAACATTGCTAAACTATGAAATGGTCCATGTGTAGGAAGGAACTGCAGATGTTGGTTTAAACCAAAGATACACAGTCCGAAGAAGGGTCTCGACCCGAATTGTCACTTATACCTTTTCTCCAGAGATGCTGCCTGACCCGCTGAGTTACTCCAGCTTTTTGTGTCTATCTATGAAATACTCCAGATTGACTATACCACCCACACTGAAGACAAATCTCAGGCAAGCACAAAGTTTTGCAATAAATCCCATTGTGGTGGCTAAAATTTATGCCAGTGTGCAATGTCTTGCTGACATTGAGGGAGAGGTTAGTGTTCTGATACCTTGTTACTAAGTTATCTATCTCCTTTCTGTACTCCGTCTCATCATCATCAAACTAGTCCAGAAACATAACCATTATATGATCATACCTCTATGTTATAATTTTTGAAAATGATATACATCAATTTGTATAATTACACATTCTTCTGCACTATAAAGTATCAGTCTTAAGGCCCTGTCCCACTTTCCAGAGTTACTCATGATCTCTCCCAAGTTTTCCCCTTGATTCGAACTCGGAGAATTACGGTAATAGCCGTTCATAGGTACTCTGGGCTATTTTTTTAACTCGTGGACATTTTTCAAAATGTTGATAAAACGTCCCGACTTACCTGATGCCTCGAGTTCCTATGGCTGGCATTACCAGCCGCTACGAAACATCTACGGATTCCTACGGGCTCGCTAGCGACATTATCCGACATTCCCCGAGTTCGAATCAAGGGGAAAACTCGGGAGGGTTCGTGAGTATCTCGGGAAAGTGGGACAGGGCCTTAAGACTGATACTTTATAGTGCAGAAGAATGTGTAATTATACAAATAGATGTATATCATCTGACAAAAATTATATCATATAGGTATGATCATATAATGGTTATGTTTCTGGACTAGTATGAAGATGATGAGACGGAGTACAGAAAGGAGATAGATAACTTAGTCTTTTCAATTTTATTTGCAAACTATTAGATCTTCTCACATCCTTGCTCTATTCACAATTTAATATTTTCCGCATTTTCTTCTCCAGATTATTGATAAAATTAATAAGTAGGAGATCCTTAGAATATCCTTCGTGACATAACCCTTGAGAAGCAGTCACATTTAAAGTTATATTTCCTTCCAGTCCTTTAATCATGCAGAGATTAATCTCATGATATCAACCCTGACACCATCAGATGTAATTTTAAAGCAAAATGGCATTTTATTGATAGCTTCTCTTTAGATAATCCAATTAAGTAGCATCCAGGGTATCTTCAGGATCTATTGCTCCAGAGACTTCTTCAAAAAAAACCTAAATCTCATTTGTCAAATATGACCTCTATTTTCTTAAGCCCTGTTGAGTGAAACCTTATTAAGCCTGATACTCTAATTGATCACTAAGAAGATTTTTTATTAATTTTCAACTGCTGTGATTAAACTCATAGTCTATAGTTATCCTGTTGTGACTTTAATCTTTTTTTTATTAATAAAGGCACCACATGTACCTTCAACACTTCCTCAGTTCTCAGCGAATCATTAGAAAATGCTTAGTAGGACAGCACCGATAATCTTTGTCATTCTTTGAGTGTCAGGATAAATTAAATGTAGCACTGGTGATTCTTCTAACTGAATATCTTTATTTTTGCTGACATTAGTTCTCCAGAGAAATGTGAATCTCATTTGATTTTTATTTGTAATGATCCAACTCAATTTTAAAAAGTGAATCAATATGCATCAATTCATGTCTTTAACCCTGTCTTGGTTTCCATTAAAAGGTTGGCCTTTGTGGTCTGACATGTAGACCAATGAGACCGATAAACCTATAAGACATTATACCTATACTTAGTGTATTGATGTACCATCATTATCTAAAAACGGCTTGCTAAGTCAAACAGTTCAAGAATTAATATGGGGGTAGAAAAAACATTGACACGCACACATTGCAGCCTAAGTGCACTGTCATCTGTTTCTGAAATTAGACAGTGTTTAATTCCATTGACTTCAATGGAATTAAAGTTTGAAAATGGAGAACCATGTGTATAGTCTACTTTGGGATGAGTCATGCTGGTCTGGATTTGTTTAAAATACTGAAACTTCAGTATGTATCAGATTTGTACATGAGTGCTGCCAAATGCCATCGTGGGACAGGGGGCAACCAAAGGAGTCCAATCTTGTTGGGATTCCCAAGCATCTCTCTAATTCAACACCAGTCCAATATGCCCTCAGTCTGCAGTCCTTATTGATTTCTGTGGGAAATACTGTGAATTAACAATGTTTCTCAATCTCTTAAAAATAACCTCAGCATTTCTCTTTTATTTCTCACCCAAGTGGATAACCACACATGTTCCACCTTGCAGTGCGCCTCGCCGACCCACAAATTACTCACCCAACTTGTATATATTCCCCTGAAAGCTTTTTGCATCCTCCTCCTTATTCCCATTCCCACTTCATGTCATTTTAGTTTTGTTTAGTTTAGAGTTACCGTGCAGAAACAGGCTCTTCGACCCACCGAGTCCACACTGACCAACAATCCTTGTACTCTCGCACTATTCTACACACTAGGGACAATTTACAATCTTTACTGAATCTATTTAATCTACAAACCTGCATATCTTTGGAGTGTTGGAGGAAACCAGAGTACCCAGGGAAACCCATGCAGTTACGGGGAGAACATACAAACTCCATACAGACAGCACTCGTAGTCAGGATTGAACCCAGGTCCTGGGTCGTGTCGACCATGCTGCGAGTATGAGTCAAGGGCAAACTCACCAGAACTCGTGGATTAGGTCGCTGCATTGGGACAGCCCCTTTTGCCCTCGACACATACTCGCAGCATGGCCAACACAAGGTCCTAGGAGGTCTTTATAACTCTTCTTCATGCTCGAGAGTACTCATCGCGTGGTCGAGGCCTCAACTAGGTTGCGGCGTATTTTTCAACACGCGAGTAAAAAAAGGTTGCCATGGAAAAATGTACATTATTTACTTGTAGATTTAGTCGAAGTAGGTCGTAGTAGGCTGCCATGTTATTCACAGGTAATCAAGGGTAGTCAAAGGTAATCGAAGGTAGTCGAAGGTAGTCGTAGAGAGTCTTCAACATAGTCGAAGGGAGGTCGAAAGAGGTTGTCTTCACTCTCCACTATTCGGTGCCCAATTTTCCCGAAACTAGTCGAAGTTAGTCTAAGCTATTCTTCAACATAGTCAAAGGAAGTCGAAGGAGGTCTTCTACATAATTAACAGACAATAGACAATAAGTGCAGGAGTAGGCCATTTGGCCCCTTCAAACCAACACAGCCATTCAATTTGATCATGGCTGATCATCCCCAATCAGTACCCCGTTCCTGCCTTCTTCCCATATCCCCTGACTCCACTATTTTTAAGAGCCCTATCTAGCTCTCCCTTGAAAGCATCAAGACAACCTGCCTCCATCACCCTCTGAGGCAGAGAATTCCACAAAAAGTGTTTCCTCGTCTCCGTTCTAAATGGCTTACTCCTTATTCTTAAACTGTGGCCCCTGGTTCTGGACTCCCCCAACATCGAGAACATATTTCCTGCCTCTAGTGTGTCCAAACCCTTAACAATCATATATTTCAATGAGATCCCCTCTCATCCTTCTAAACTCCAGAGTGTACAAGCCCAGCTGCTCCATTCTATCTGCATATTACAGTCCCGCCATCTCGGGAATTAACCTTGTAAACCTACGCTGCACTCCCTCAATAGCAAGAATGTCCTTCCTCAAATTAGGGGACCAAAACTGCACACAATACTCCAGGTGTGGTCTCACTATGGCTCTGTACTATCCAGTCTCTCCTGATGGTGACCATAATGGTACAAAATACACCATATTGTGGGCCTAACCAATAACTTGCATCTTGTACAGGTGAAAGATGATGCCCCAACTCTTGTAGTCTGTGCCTTGCCTGCGAAGGCAAGCATGACATATGGCATCTTCACCACCCTGTCTACCTGTGTTGCTCCTTTCAAAGAACTAGATATGTGGATGTCTACCTTTCTCACCTCAACAACAATGCCCCTCTCCCCAGGCCCTGTCATTCATTGTTAATCTCATGCTCTGTTTACCTTTCCATGGTGCATAATTTAGCACTTTTATGAGTTAGGCTGTGTGTGTACATGTGTGTGTGTGTTTGTATGTGTGTGTAACAAAATACATTCACATTTGTCCAATTTAGTATGTGTTTATGTGTATGTGTATATAGTATGTGTATGTGTATATAGTATGTGTTTCTCCATGTAGAAAAGGGAGCTATGTTATATTTCCAATCATCTAATGATTGTACGATGATAAGATATACACTATTTCAGGATATGATCATGTCAAAATCCTTAAAGTAAAGCAAAATATTGGGCCATATTTGGTCACAAAGAAAACTCAACGGCTGTTCAGAGTTATATTTTGGATACTTGACTGCACCACAAATGCTCAACATTTCCATTAAAACCATAAAGTTATGACTATGATGCAGAAATTAATTATACTGCATTTTTGTGCAGAAGATTAAGGAAGAATTTCATAGTAATACGGTTGTCGATAAATAATTGATCTGGATTTAATCTGTCAAATAGTGGCTGTGTTGCATCACTATCTATAGCTGATGAATACACAATGCAATTCCTGTCACAGGAAAGCACCAAAGAGTTCTTTCATGAGAAGCTGTTGAAAAAAAGGTAACTCTGCATGTTATCATTATTCTGCTTCAGGTGTTAATGGAGAGTATTATATCAGATAAATTATAAGTTCCAGAACTGACAGCCAAACTGAGCCTCAGAACGCCATGGAGTATAATTTCATTGGTGATTTTGGACAAGGTGCACCAAGCCCCAAACAATATAAGAATTCGCTATTTACAGATGTACCTTGCCACATTAGGGCTTATTGTGCTTCAATTTGTGGAAAGCAATTTACTGTGGTGCTGACTATATAATTGTAGTGACCTTATTTAGTGTAAATTAACGATCAGGGTTGATATATTCTATGAAATAGCTTTACATATAATTGTTTGTGGAGCAGATTGCCACAAAAAACTGCATGAAATTCAAACAGTTTTGCTCTTTTTTTTGTTATGTGAGATGTTATCCAATTCAATTTTACTCCTTGAAAATGGCTGCATAATGTCATTTCTTTAGGCTCATCTGTCAGGTGAAAACAAAACAGTTTGTTTATTTACACGTTACCTTGAACAATGTTGATGCTAGAACTTAACACAAAATGTGTGGCAATTCATTACACAGGGACAACATTTGGCATTTCAAGTTGGCAGCATATCATATTTCCTAATATAATGGGCTTTTTCTGTAAGAATTAGAATCCATACAAAAATTGTATTGTAGTCCTGAATATGATGAATCTACACAATTTCTGAATGAGAAAGTATTAATGGGACTATAATGTTTGGGACAAAAACCCATCATTTATTTATTTGCCTCTGTACTCCACAATTTGAGATTTGTAATTAAAAAAATCACATATGGTTAAAGTGCACATTGTCAGATTTTATTAAAGATTTTATTACACATTTTGGTTTCACCTCGTAGAAATTACAGCTGTGTTTATAGTCCCCCCCATTTCAGAGCACATTATGTTTGGGACACATGGCTTCACAGGCATTTGTAATTGCTCGGGTGTGTTTAATTGTCTCCTTAATGCATGTATAAGAGAGCTCTCAGTACCTAGTCTTTCCACCAGTCTTTCCATCACCTTTGGAAACTTTTCTTGCTGTTTATCAACATGAGGACCAAAGTTAACCATATAACAATTACAGCACGGAAACAGGCCCTCTCGGCCCTTCCAGTCCGTGCCGACCATTTGTTTTCCCCTAGTCCCATCTACCTACACTCAGACCATACCCCGCCATTCCCTTCACGTCCATATACCTATCCACTTTACTCTTAAATATTAAAATCGATCCTGCCTCCACCACTTCTGCTGGAAGCTCATTCCACACAGCCACCACCCTCTGAGTAAAGAAGTTCCCCCTCACGTTACCCCGAAACGTCTGTCCCTTAATTCTCATGTCATGCCCTCTTGTTTGAATCTTCCCTACCCTCAATGGGAAAAACGTATCCACGTCAACTCTGTCTATCCCTTTCATCATTTTAAAGACCTCAATCAAGTCCCCCCTTAACCTTCTGCGCTCCAAAGAATAAAGACCTAACTTGTTCAACCTTGCTCTGTAACATAGTTGCTGGAACCCTGGCAACATTCTAGTAAATCTCCTCTGTACTGTCTCTATTTTGTTGACATCCTTCCTATAACTAGGCGACCAAAATTGTACACCATACTCCAGAATTGGTCTTACCAATGCCTTGTACAATTTTAACATTACTTCCCTACTCCTATATTCAATGCTCTGATTTATAAAGGCCAGCACACCAAAGGTTTTCTTTACCACCCTATCTACATGCGATTCCACCTTCAGGGAACTATGCACAGTTATTCCTAGATCCCTCTGTTCCACAGCATTCCTCAATTCCCTACCATTCACCATGAACTTCCTATTTTGATTTGTCCTGCCAAGATGTAGCACTTCACACTTAACAGCATTAAACTCCATCTGCCATCTTTCAGCCCACTTTTCCAAATGGCCCAAATCCCTCTGTAGACTTTGAAAATCTACTTCATTATCCACAACACCACCTATCTTAGTATCATCTGCATACTTACTTATCCAATTTTCCACCCCATCATCCAGATCATTGATGTACATGACAAACAACAGTGGACCCAACACAGATCCCTGAGGCACCCCACTGGTCACCGGCTTCCAAACTGGCAAACAGCCATCCACCATTACTCTCTGACATCTCCCATTCAGCCACTGTTGAATCCATCTTGCTACTCCGCCATTAACACCCAAAGATTGAACCTTCTTAACCAACCTTCCATGGGGAACCTTGTCAAAGGCCTTACTGAAATCCATATAGACAACATCTACTGCTTTACCCTCATCAATTTTCCTAGTTACCGCTTCAAAAAATTCAAGAAGGTTTGTCAAACATGACCTTCCAGGCACAAATCCATGTTGACTGTAGTTGTGCCAATGAAAGTCAAATAAGCGATTATGAGACTGAGAAACAAGAATAAAACTGTTAGAGACATCAGCCAAACCTTAGGCTTACCTAAATCAACTGTTTGGAACATCATTAAGAAGAAAGAGAGCACTGGTGAGCTTACTAATCGCAAAGGGACTAGCAGGCCAAGGAAGATCTCCACAGCTGATGTCAGAAGAATTATCTCTATAATAAAGAAAAAAAAACAAATATCTGTCCGGCAGAAATGCTCTTCCGGAATCAGGTGTGGATTTGTCAATGACCACTGTTCGTAGAAGACTTCATGAACAGAAATACAGAAGCTACACTGCAAGATGCAAACCACTGGTTAGCCGCAAAAATAGGATGGCCTGTTACAGTTTGCCAAGAAGTACTTAAAAGAGCAACCACAGTTCTGGAAAAGGGTCGTGGACAGATGAGACGAAGATGAACTTATATCAGAGTGATGGCAAGAGCAAAGTGTGGAGAAGAGAAGGAACTGCCCAAGATCCAAAACATACCACCTCATCTGTGAAACACGGTGGTGGGGGTGTTATGGCTTGGGCATGTATGGCTGCTGAAGGCTGACATCTTCATTGATGATACAACTGCTGATGGTAGTAGCCTAATGAATTCTGAAGTGTATAGACACATCCTATCTGCTCAAGTTCAAACAAATATCTCAAAACGAATTGTCCGGCTGTTCATTCTACAGCAAGACAATGATCCCAAACATACTGCTAAAGCAACAAAGGAGTCTTTCAAAGCTAAATAATTGTAAATTCCTTAGTGGCCAAGTCAATCACCGATCTGAACCCATTTGAGCATGCCTTTTATATGCTGAAAAGAAAACTGAAGAGGACTAGCCCGCAAAACAAGCATAAGCTAAAGATGGCTGCAATACAGGCCTGGCAGAGCATCACCAGAGAAGACACTGGTGATGGTGATGGTGATGGTGATGGTGATGGTGATGGTGATGGTGATGTCTATGAATCGCATACTTCAAGCAGTCATTGCATGCAAAGGATATGCAACAAAATACTAAACATGACTACTTTCAATTACATGACATTTCTGTTTCCCACACATTATGGTGCCCTGAAATGGGGGGACTATGTAGAAAGACTGCTGTGATTTCTACATGGTGAAACCAATATGTATAAAAATGGCCTTTATTAAAATCTGACAATGTGCTCTTTAACCACATAGATTCTTTGTATTACAAATCGCAAATTGTGGAGTACAGAGGCAAATAAATAAAGGATGGGTCTTTGTCCCAAACATTTTGGAGGGCACTATCTATGGGGTGGTATTGGTATGTGTTGAGGGGAGGTGTGACAGGAGGGTTGCAGAGTGAGAGACTGGGATGTCCAGATTACCTCTTATCCTGTGCTGCTCCAACATTACATCATCCATCCATCTTTTTACTTTTCCAAGATCCACCTCCTTCATTCAGAAGATGACATGGTGGTGCAGTGGAAGAGCTGCTGCCATATGGCATCAGCGACCCAGATTTGATCCTGACCACGGGTACTGTCAGTACAAAGTTGTACCTTCTCCAGTGACCGCACACGTTGCAATGGACCTTGTAGATTTATTAGGGTTCTAGGCATTTTAAGTTTTATTTTAAGAGATATAGCATGGCAGCAACCCAAGTCCTTGCTGACTATCAAATACCCGTTCACAGTATTTCTAGTTGTCCCACTTTCTCATCCACTCGGTACAACATCAGACAATTTACAGATGCCAATTCACCTACAGACCCACATTCTGTGGGATGTAGGAAGAAACCGAAGCTGTCTGGAGGAAAAACACGCAGTTACTGGGGAACATGCAAACATCCACACAGACAGAACCCGAGGTCAGGATTGAACCAAAATCTCTGGCGCCATATAGGTCTGCCATAATGCCCAATGCCATTAATTTCTCCAGCATTTATTTTCCCCAGTAAAATGCTAATTTCCCTTAATTCCTTCTTTTCAATAGGGTCTTTGGTTCCCCACAATTTATGGAAGTTTATTTATGTTTCCACGAAGAGAGAACCAAACTATTTTGTTTAATTGGACTGCCATTATTTCAATTTCTTGCTTCGCACTGGAAGCCTTGTCCACAGCCAGACTCCAGATCCATTGATCACAAAAATATTTATTCAACCTTACATAAATAAAGATAATGGAAATTGAGCATTAGAGGTGTAGCATCAGCAGACTGCGAATTTCTTTCTGCACTGTCAATTGTCTTTCATGAATGTTTTAATATATTTTGAAAACATCATTAGCATACAGCCTCATTCTGTGACTTATATGAGCTTTGAAGGTTATATGAACCAATTTTCATTTCTGCTGGTTAATTAGAGAATGGATTTGTGTGAAAGGAATTTGCAGATTGAGATATCTGTAAATTCAGATCAGTGGAAAGCACCATGTAAAAATATTATTGTTTGATATTTATCCATTTAACGCATAAAATCTGAAATATGAAGGGTGGCAGCTGTGTGTTATGATGCATGATCTTTGTTATATGATAGTTAGAGCAATTCAATTAAAAATCTTAAATCTTAAAACATAGAAACATAGAAACATAGAAAATAGGTGCAGGAGGAGGCCATTTGGCCCTTCAAGCCTGCACCGCCATTCATTGCGATCATGGCTGATCATTCACAATCGGTAACACGTGCCTGCCTTCTTCCTATATCCCTTGATTCCGCAAGCCCCGAGACCTCTCTCTATCTAACTCACTTTTAAATTAATCCAGTGAATTGGCGTCTACTACTTTCTGTGGCAGTGTATTCCACAAATTCACAACTCTCTGGGTGAATTTATTTTGTTCTCATCTCAGTTTTAAAAATAGCCTCCCCTATATTCTTAGACTGTGGGCCCTTGGTTCTGGACTCTCCCATCTTTGGGGAAAAATTTTCCTGCATATAGCTTATCTAGTCATTTTTTATAATTTTATCTTTTTCTATTAAAATCCCCTCTCATCCTTTTACTTTCTAGTGAATACAAGTCCAGTCTTTCCAATTTTTTTCCTTATGACAGTCCTGCCAATCCCGGGATAAACCTCGTGAACCTACGCTGCACTGCCTCAATAACCAAGGATGTCCTTCCTCAAATTAGGAGACAAAATCTGCACGCAATACTCCAGATGTGGTCTCACCAAGGCCCTGTACAACTGCAGAAGGATATCTTTACTCCTATACTCAAATCCTCTCGTTATGAAGGCCAACATGCCATTAGCTTTCTTCGCTGCCTGCTGTACCTGCATGTTTACTTTCATGGACTGGTGAACAAGGACACTCAGGTCTTGTTGTGGTTCCTTTCTTCTTAATCTGACACCATTGAGATAATAATCTGCCTCCTCGTTCTTGCCGCAAAAGTAGATAACCGCACATTTATCTACATTATACAGCATCTGCCCAATCACTCAACCTGTCCAAGTTACCCTGCAACCTCCTAGCACCCTCTTCACACATCACATTGCCACCTAGCTTTGTGTCATCTGCAAATTTGCTAGCGTTACTTTTAATCCCATCATCTAAATCATTAATATATATTGTAAATAGTTGTGGCCCCAGCACCGAACCTTGCAGCACTCCACTAGCCTCTGCCTGCCATTCTGTCAGGGACCCGTTTATTCCTACCCTTTATTTCCTGTTTGTCAACCATTTCTCTATCCATGTCAATACCCTACTCCCAATACCATGTGCTCTAATTTTGCCCACTAATCTCATGTGTGGTACCTTATCAAAGGTTTTCTGAAATGTCAGAATACACTACATCCACTGGCTCTCCTTCATCCATTTTACTTGTCACGCCCACCCTCAAAAAATTCCAGAAGATTGGTCCAAGCAGGATTTCCCTTTCATAAATCCATGCTGACTTGACCAATCCTTTTACTGCTATCCCAATGCGCCATTATAATTGACTCCAGCATTTTCCCCACCACTGATGTCAGGCTAACTGGTCCATAATTCCCTGTTGTCCCTCTCGCTCCTTAGTTGAAAAGTGGGATAATATTAGCTACCCTGCAATCCATAGGAACTGATCCTGAATCTATAGAACATTGTGTCTTCTCCTTAGTGAAAGAACTAAAGTATCTGTTGAACTCTTCTGCCATTTCCTTGTTCCCCAAAATAATTTCACCCATTTCTGCCATCAAGGGACCCATGTTTGTCTTTAATAATCTTTTTCTCTTAACATACCTAAAGAAGCTTTTACTATCCATCTTTGTGTTCTTGGCCAGCTTACCCTCGTACTTCATCTTTTCACCCCGTATTGTCCTTTTTGTTACCTTCTGTTGTCCTTTGAATGTTTCCCAATCCTTTGGCTTCCTGTTATTCATTACTATGTTATACACCTTAACTTTTAGTTTTATTCAATCCCTAACTTCCCTTGTCAGCCACGGTTGCCTCTTACTCCCCTCAGAATCTTTCTTCCTCTTTGGAATGAAATGTTCCTGCATCTTCTGGATTATGCCCAGAAATTCCTGCCATTGCTGTTCCACCATCATTCCTGCTAGGATTATTTTCCAGTTGACCTTGACCAGCTCCTCTCTCATTCCTTCATAGTCCCCTTTTTTCAACTGCAACGCTGACACTTCTGATTTAACATTCTCCCTCTCAAATTGCAGATTAAAACATCATATTATGGTCAATACCTCCTAGCAGTTCCTTTACCTTGACTTGCCTTATTACATCTGGTTCGTTAGATAACACTAAATCCAGAATTGGTAGGCTCTAGTACAGTCTGCTCTAAGAATCCATCTCAGAGGTACTCTACAAACTCCCTTTCTTGGGGTCCAGAACCAACGTGATTTTCCCAATCTACCTGCATATAATAGAGAGCCTGCTAAATTCTGAACACTACTCGTGACTCTCCTCTAACCCTCCGGCAATCAAATGAAAAAGTTCTTGTTAACCATGTAACTGTTTGGAACAAAAGTCCAGCATTGTGTTGTTCCTTTGATTTATGTTTTTGCAAATTCCTCACAGCATGCATTTCAACAAACTCTTATAATTGAATAAGGTATTTTCCATAGTTTAAGTGTTTCTGATATTTCTATAAAGCCAGGTAAACTAGCCACACTCAGATAAAATGCCCTATTGACAGCTTTTTTCTAAGTCAGATGTTGAATTTATTATTTTATCTGTTCTTGGATTCTTTAGGAGAACAATAGTGAGAACAGTGAGATTCTTTGCTGGCTCGAATGGCCGAATGGCCTACACCTTGCACCTATTGTCACATGTAATGAGAATATTCATGGTGCTTATCCCATCTCTTCTGGCCATCACCTGCATCTGGGAATGATATTTGCATGGTAATATATATAATGATGCTGTACCAGGGGATGCACTGCTTTCAGTAATGCAGGAGATTGGCGTGGGCATTACTGCGTTTGTATTTCAAAGCTCAGGCATCATGTATTAACTTCAAATGGAGGAAGTTTGGTGAACACAAAAGCTATTGATGAAACAGTTTTTAAAAGGATGGTCATTCAGTCTTTCTGTTGTACCATTTCTAATTGGAAAGGAATGGAATATTATACTATACATGTGACTAGGCACAGTGAGATTCTTGCTGCACCCCTATATATATACAAATAGTAGCCACCTACAGCACTGACAGAGTTACAAAGTACACCAGCTCCTCCTTTTGTTCTCCCCCCACTTCCCCAGCAGGTCCCCCATGCCGAGTCCCCATTGTCTGTTCTTTCCCCCCTCCCCATTTGTCCATTTTTCTTCCCCATCCCTCTGGGCTGTTCCCCCATGCCAGGTCCTCCATTGTTCCATCTCCCTCCATCACTGTGGGTCAGCCCACTTGGCTTCACCACTACCAAGGCCCCTGTGCCATGAGGCTTCCTCGCTCCCACAGCTGAGGCCCACCACTGCTGAAATCCTCACTTCACGTGTCCGTCTCGGCCGTCGGCCAGCGCCATCATTGGCCACCACTCCAACCTCTCTACATGCGCTGATCCGGGCTCAGACACGTGAGGTGAGGCTCCTCTGACCCGCGAGGCCCCTGTCGGGCTCCGACCCTGGCTACTCCACGGCCACCCCCGAAGCCTCGAAACATCCGGTGGCACTGTTGCTAGCTGCCTCCGCCTTCAGTCCAGTATCTTTTTGTTTTTTTTGTTATGTTTGAAGACGGTTTTTGTGTTTTTTAAGATGTCTTAATGTGACAGGAAGAAGGTACGGTAAGGGGGATACCATCCTTCAGTCGCTTCCGGGAGAGGATGCGACTATTATTCGAGTCGCGTCCTCGCCCCCCTCCCGTCCCTGCGGCCTACCTACTGGATTGGCGCGGCCTTTCCTACCAGGACCGACCAAAGCTCCAGCAGCAGCGGCGCAGCGTTGGAAACATCGAGGGGCAGGCGATGCCTCACCGGGGACTGCCGTTTGGAGCTCCGGAGTGCTGGGCCTGCTGCACCGACATCGCGGAGCTGTGGTTCGCGGAGCTCCCAATGCGGGTGGCGCTGACCAACATCGTGGAGTACTGCGACTCTGCCCGGCTCGGCCTGTGGACTTTGGGAGCCGCGGACTCCGTTGAGAGGTGGCTGACCTGGAGGTCTGGGCCGCTGAGAATGTTCTCCGTCGGGGTCCATCGTTCCCAGTGAGAGTGCCTGGCATCGTTCCCCAGCGAGAGGGCCTGCGGGTGCTCGGGGGGCCCCGACCACGGGGGTGAACATCTGGGAAGATCGGCAGTGAGGCTGGCTGGACTATGGTACCTTCCTTAACTCTGGTGCCGCTGTGGGGTTATGTTTGTGTGTGGACTTCTGTGTTTGTGCTTTTAAAAAAAATATGCTTAATTATTTATTATTTACTTTTATGTTACTGACAGTAAGGAAAATCCATTTTGTTGTCTCTAAAATGAGAATAATGACAATAAATTGAATACAATACAAAAGGTCTCCGGCCGTGTTCTCAGTCTGAAGCCATGGCCGGCAGGAAGCCTGGGGTGTTTTGACAAGATGTACAAATGATACATATGAAAAGGGTAATAATTTGTGAAAAAGGAGATCAAGAAGCAATGTCCATTAACTTTTAGATCTTAAAATGCGTCTGGGTGGTGAATCATTTGCTGAAATTGCTCTCAACTTTGGAGGATTATTTTAGAAACCATGAGTTAGTTTATAAAAATAAGAAAACATTACGCAATATTGCTGTACATGTTGAGGGTAAACTCTGAATCCCACACATGACAGTGATTCAGGAGCAATTGGCAATCGTAAAAATGCTGACTGTGGTACCCCCCATGGAGGTAATGAAACACCATTTTGTGATCAAGCTTCATTGTTACTCAAACAGTGAAATAGCTGTAGAAATACAGCAGATTTGAAAAAAAAAGATATTTAATATAAAGGACAATTAAGATTTTAAAATAATATCGACGCATCAAAGAAATTCCAAATGTGAATTAGCAAATGTAACACAGCGCTTCAATGCAATGTTAAAGCCCACAAAAGATACTATCAGGAAAAAAAACATAGGAAACAGGGTTTACAATGTAAAAGAACGAGCCAGAAATAGAGAGAACAAAAAAATCATTAAACATATTTCAAAAAAGCCCACGTGACAATAATTGTTTTTCTTCTGTCTGATATGTGATGGGGATTTAATTCTGCTATAGAAAGCCATTTAATAAATTCAGCAGTTAGGTGGACTTGTTTGTGCACGTTTAGGTTGTGTGACAGCTTGAAGGAAATGCAAGTTTGTTCACAATGCAATGAAGCTAGCAAGGCATCTGGGATTTGAGTGAGCAAAGTAAAGGAGGGTAGATAGAGTAGGTGAATCAAACTTCAGGTCTGACAGAAAAAGAAACACAGAGAAGGAGAGAATGTCTTGATTTAACAAAGAGAGAAAAACAAGGCTTTCTATTTAAAAAGAGGCTAATTTTAAAATATTTATTATTTTAAAAGGCTTCAAAATGGATAAGATTTGGAGAGCCGAAACTTCACAATTATTTTAAAGATACTCATAAACACAAATGAAGGACTAAAGAAATCACTTTACTCAGAGGGTTGATAATAATATTGCACTAACTGCAAAATGGATTGGTTGACTTCAAATACTGAGTGCATTTTAAGAAAAATAAACAAATAAGAGTATTAAAGCAGTCAGATGAAAAAATTGGATGGGACGCTGTTTGTAGATTTACTAATTTACAAATTATTTGACGTGTCTACATTCATTCGGTCATTTTTACTCCCTATTAGAAAAACATTTAAAAATGTTGTGCTGTGACATGATGAATGTTCTTCACCGATCATATTACATGAAATAAATGTTCATGAAAAATGCCCCAATGGTTCTGCAGAACAAAGTAATTTATTGTCAGATTTACAAATCATTTGATGAAAAATACAAGCAACTGATAGACTATGTGTGGATATATATTCAAAAGGTGGCTATTTTTCAGCATAAGAATTACATTGCCGGTCCCTTGCGTCCATTCTGAGAAGGGTCTCCAACCCGAAGCTCTAATTTTGTTCCTCTCACAACAGGTGCTGCTTAGCTTGCTGAGTTCCTCAAGCACTTTGTTTTTTTTTTTTTGCTCAATATTTTAACTATGTTGCTGGGAAATTCATCACTGGTCACACGTTCTATTGTTTATCCAAAAATCATTCCACTGCTGTCAATGGAACTAGAATTCGGTGGCAAAGTAAAACATTGCTGCCTCAAAATGTTGTGTTTCAGCAGTAGGGAGCAGAGATGAATTTCTAGGTGAATTCAAATAAAAAGATTGCACATGTTGGTTATCAGACACTAAAGCAGAAAATGCCCCTTAATTCAAATTCCCAATTTTCCCTCTATTCCCTCTCTTCCCCCTTCCCCTTCCTGCCAAAACTCTCTCCTTCTGGCTTAATATTTCACTCCTCCTCTTTTTTCTATCTGATGCCCTATATCTCCTATTTCACCTCTACTCATTATTGCCTTCACCCAATATAGACATAGAGTGCTGGAGAAACTCAGCGGGACATGCAGCATCTCTGGAGAGAAGGAATGGGTGCTGTTTCATGTTGAGACCCTTCTTCAGCCAGTCTTGCTGAGTTACTCTGGCACTTTGTGACTATCTTTGGTTTAAACCAGCATCTGCAGTTGCTTCGTGCACATTATCACCATCTGCCAATTTCACTTCGGAGTCACGTGAGTGATTCCGTGAAGAAGAGCGCCAGTCCGCATGCACGTCATTATGTCTGTTGCATGGTGCAACAACGGGCTGGCAAGCGTGTAGCTCCACCAGCGGTAAGTTTTAAAAACCCTCAGGTAAGTGTTTAAAACTTAGTTGAGGTCGTTTTCTTTGGTCGGTAATTCTTGTATCAGGAGCAAGTTTCAAAACTAATGGAGAAAATATCTAAGGTGACGGTCGAGGCGGGCTGCCAGGAGAGCAGCTATAGAAGACCGCAGCAGTGTGGATAGCGGCGGCCATCTATCTCGCCTTCAGAGGCACTGGCGGCACGGCCAGTGGCTTTCAGACTTAGTGCCGATTGAAAAGCACCGTGAATCCTCCGGTGGGAAGGAAAACCACTAGAAGTCTCTTAGGCCCGTTTTGACTCTGATGAGTCGGGCCAGGAGGGATCCCCTCCCACAATGGATAGCGTCTTCGGACGTTTGTCCAGGATGGAGCTCCTGATGGAGAGGATGCTCCATCACGATATGCTCCACAAGAGGAGCTTTATATCTGGGGGGCTCCTCGGTGGCAGCGGCACCTGTTGAAGGTCTGCAAAATTCTCCCTCTCGGAGGAGAAGAGCATTCGGGTCAGTTTTGTTCTGACTCCGAGTTCGGAGGTATAGCCGTGAGCTTACCTCAAGGCAAGGAGGGCGCGAACCAGAGGTGCCAAGCATGGCAATAGAAATATGCTATCCCGACTGAAACTGAGAACCGCTGGATGAAGACCTGCCATGACTATAAATTAACATTGCCTCACACCAGCTGCAAGACTTTACAAATGGAAGAAACTCCAAAAATACGAGACACCTGTCAATTGTGCCTCGATGAAAGTGCCAAAATGTGAACCAGGCTATCTTGGGTCACATGGGTGTAGGTATCAGTGCCCAGGAAGTGAGGCTCCAGAAGATACTAAAGCTGCTCGCTTCAGGCATTACAGCTTTCGCTAGGTCGGTCAATGGGGGGGGCCCCTATCTGAGGTGCAGCAGGATGCTCTGGCGTTAATGTGCAATGTACATTTTGAAAATAAATTATCTCAGAAAGAGTGCCATCCGTCCGACTCTGAACCCCAGGTTTGCGGCAATGTGCAAGTCTAGTAATGTGCAACCGCCGAATCTTCTGTTTGGTGAAGACCTAGCAAAATGGGTCAGGGAGCTGGACGACGAGGCAGAAACGATCGGCCTCATAAAAGCCCAGCCAACTAGCAAAATTCCACTTCGGCGGCAGCACCCCTATAAACGGTTCGCTGAAGCTGCTTCAGGACAAGGACCAATCCGGCCCTGCCAAACATGCGCAATGGCGCACTCCAACATTCCTACCCTCCAAAACACGGGGGCAGAAATATCCACCAGCAACTATGGAGGTAGGTGGGTCTGGTTCTTTTCAGAACATATCATGTATGGATCAGTTACAAGTTGGTAGGAGATTACACTTGTTTTTCAATGAATGGTGTTGGATTACATCAATTAGTTTATACTGCATAGTAACAAGAGTTCCAAATCGAATTCCTTTTTCAATTTGCGTCCACCTACACAGTATACACCAAGCCGGACATTGTTTTTTTCAACAACAAGTGTCTTTGGATATACAAGCTGAAATTGTAAAACATTATCTATAATTGGGGTAATTGAGAAGTCCGTTTCATCAATCTCGCCAATTGGTGTCCTAATATATTTCCAATACAAAAGAAGGATGGTGGATGTTATCCTTGATTTAACTTGACTTAACTCCTTTGTGCAGTATAAAACATTTCAAAACTTTCAAACTTTTGTTACTGCTAAACAGCTGGTTTCCAAGGATGTTATACAGCATGCATAGATCTTAAAGATGCATACTATTCAGTACCCCTTCATTGCGATCACTGGAGATATTTGAAGTTTAGCTGGATGGGGCAACTATAGCAGTTTTAATGGGTTAATTTCGACCCCTAGATTATTTACAAATTGTTAAAACTGGTAAGCCTAATCCAAGCTCAGAAACATATTTGTAGTGGCCTAATTTGGATGATATCTTAATCATAGGAAAAAACTTGGAAATCAGCTGAATTATCGATTTTCAGCACTACCAAACTCATGTTTGAGAGTTGGGTTTCTCATCCATCCAGTTAAATACAAATTGATACCATCTAGAGTTATGGATTATTTGGGATTCACCATTAATTCAACTCACATGTCTGTGACTCTTGCCTTGGGCAATAGATCAGAATTAATAGAAGCTTGTAACAATCTTGTTGATGAGCAGCAACCTCCTTATTCGGTAGGTGGCTAGTATAATTGGCAAATCAGTGATGCTTTTCCACTGCAACAATTTGGGCATTTACATTAACAAAATTTACAATGTCAAAGGAGCAGGCACTCAAAATACATGCAGGACTCTTCAATAGACCCATGCAGTTACCAGCTGAAGCCATTGCTGAGTTACAGTGGTGGATAGCGAAATATTTGACATTGCTTCAGTAAAATTCTGATGTGAGACCTTCAGTTTATTTTACAAACTGATGTTAGTGCTCTAGGATGGGAGCTACTGATACCATCTCTAGCTGCAGTGGCCGATGGAATATGCATGAGGCATTATATCTTCAATTACATGGCATTTAACTAGTTAGAGTTGTTGGAGCACTCTGTGGCCTAAAGCATATTGTACTAGTATGCATGACTTGCATGTTCAGCTTCAAATTGACAACACTACAGCAGTAGAATACGTTAATCACTTGGTGCAATCAACTCGGTAGCCTGTGATAATTGAATAACCTTATTTGGCACTGGTGTCTTACAAGAAACATCTGGGTTTTTCAGCTATCTTTCTTACCAGGTAGATTCAACATGGTGGCGGACACCAGGTCACGCAAATTCATGACAACACAGAATGGATTTGAATCATTAAATATTTAATGATATTGTCGTTCGGTATGGATACCAGACATTGATTTGTTTGCACCAGACTAAATCACCAGTTACCAAAGCATGTTTCATGGGAACCAGATCCAGGGGCAGTAGCGTAGATGTATTCTCCGCTACACTGGAGTGGAAATTTTTTTTTTTATATGCTTTTCCACCCCATTTTGCCTCATCAGTCGGTGCTTGCTAAAGATCAAGCAGGACTCTGCCTCAGGCGTTTTGGTAGTTCCCGAATGGCCTACACACCATGGTTCCCACTCGTTCTGAGACTAATAACACAGCCTTTTATGGCGTGGTCCCCAAATGCAGTAATCTGCTGGTTCACCCCCTGTGACTAGGGAGAACCATCCACAACATGACCGTATTAATCTATTGATTTGCAGATTCTGAGGAGAACCGTTCCTGGGCTCGGACAATCAGGTCGTATGGTGGATGTGATAACCCGCGGCCTGGAGGGATAGTACTAAAAATGGTACATCTCTCATTTCAAGAATGGGAGGTGTTCTCCTTACAGTCGAACATAATCATATCACAAGGCAACATACCGGAGTTTGGAATTTCTTTCAACACTATACTTTGTGATGAGGCGAAAGAGCTATAGTGCCTTGTCATCGTACTTGTGCAGTAGGATCGGGACAACACTCTGTTTGGGTCTCACCCTTTAATTTCCAGTTCATGCTGGTATTTATTAACAGTAATCCCCCAGCCCAGTATAACGGAGATTTCGGATGATGAGTGTGGTTCGCATGCTGCTTCATCACCAATGGGCCCCCAGCTACATCCCTGTCTTTCACCCCCAGACTCACTCTCAAAGTGGTCAGGCTCATGGTGCTGTTTCAGCACAATGCGTCCAGACATTGCAGAAGCTGCGACTGACAGGATGGTTTCATCTGTAAATAACATAACATTTTTATGTTTATGATTTAGTTAAGCAGAGCAGGCCAGGGACTTCAGAGTTTAAACTTATTTTATGGCATACCACATAGACCTTTGGTTATGTGTAGTTTCACACTTGCAGCAGTATATCAAGGGTCACCAAGAGCCTCAGAGGCTCCGAAAACAACCATTCTTCAGTCACAAAAAGAATTAGAAGAAGGTAATCGGTACAAACCATTTCAAGGTGGATAAAACATTTTAGCTTGTCGGAAGTGGACACTGCCATTAAAATCTCACTCCACCAGGGCTGCATCAATGTCAGCAGCGAGGCATTGGTCGTCCCTCTCGATCAAATCCTCGTGGCCCGCGTATGGTCAAATGAACTGACATTTCAAAAAGTTCTATAATAAACCTCTTGCCACACCGGGGTATTTGCCCATTCCATTTTAAGTTTCTGTTTTTATAGCTCCCCTCAAATCCCCTGGGAGAGAGAGGAGGTCGCTATTGTTTTTATTTTGCTAATGAAAGCATCAACATGTTTATTCTGTGTCACGTTTTAATGCATATTATTATTGTTTACTCATCCTGGGTGACCTGAGCAGTGTCGCATGACTTGTTTCCACAGCATGAAATCACAGAGCTTTGAATCTTCAACAGAAGAAGTTACGTTCATGTGGTGACCAAAGTAAAATAGTAGATTAAATGAGTACTTGCCAGTTTTGAAGTTTGATCTTTATTTATGAGGAGTTACTTTGAGCGATTATGGTGCCTCCGCTCCTAACCCTCGTACCATAAAGGTCATCTGGTAGTTTTCTAGTCTCCTCTAATCCTTACTATGTCACTTCAACTACTGTTATCTGTGGTTTCAACACCGCTGCTGTTGAAGATTGACGCCATGTGGACTGGGTGACTTCTTCACGAATCGCTCATCGTAACTCCCTCATAAAATAAAGATCAAACTTCAAACTGGTAAGTTCTCATTAATCTTACTATTACCCCCCCTCACATTATCCACCAATAACTGCTATTTATGCCCCCACCCATTCTACTCACTACCTCCAGGGCTGTCCCACTGTGGCGACCTAACCCGTGAGTGCTCGCGAGTATTACCTCGACTCATACTCGCAGCATGGTCGACATGAGTCCTAGCAGGCCTTTGTAACTCCTCCTTCATGCGAGAGTAGTCCCCATTACTCGAGTCTCAGTAAGTAATGCGGCAGTGTTTCACATTTGAAAAATGCCTGCGAATAATAAAAGGATGCCATGGAAAAAAAATCAAATCTTTTTTAGTCGTAGTCAGATCGGAAAGTAGTTCGTAGTAGGTCGGCATGTTAATCGTAGGTAATCGAGTCGAAGGTAATCATAGTATTCGTATGATAGTCTTCAACATAGTCGAAGGGATGTCGAAGGAGGTCGAAGGAGATCGAAGGATGTCGTCTTTCACTCTTACACTCTCCTAATATTCGTGTCCAATTTTCCCGAAGCTAATCAAAGCTAGTCTTAACATATGAAGGAGGTCGAATGAGGTTATTCTACATAGTCGAAGGAGGTCTTCACATGACATCTTTTCAAACTCTCCTAAACTCTTCTAAACTCGCCAATTAGGTCGCAGTAGTGGGACAGCCCCTTCTCATTACCACTTTCCCCCCCAGCTACTCCACCAATCTGAATAATTTCCACATTGACTATGAATTTTCTCTCCACAGTATGTCAACTGGCCTGCTGGTAATTGTCTATTAAGTTTATCTTATGCTCAAGATTCCTGCATCTCAGTTTCATATGTCCCTTTCACAGTTAAAAAGTGCTCTTGCTCAAAACAAATTTCATAGAATATTTCTTTACTCTCTTGTTCCTTATGCAGAGTATAAGCACAGCCCCAAAGAGGTCAGAGAGCTGGAATTAAAAAAAATGCAGTCACCATGATAGGATTATACTATCGGCTTCCCCAAATAACCACCAGCAGGGGGACTAGATATGCAATTAGATTACGGAAAGACGTAAAAACCAACAGTTATTGTAGAGAGAGCCACAATGGTCCACAGATACTGAAAATCGGAAGAAAAAAAATTGGCAAAGCTTAGCTAAGCAACATCTTGGAGGCAAAGGATGTTTTGAAATTTTAGGTCCAGACTCCTTTAGTGCACGAGATCGAGATGGGGCAGAACCTGTTAGAGATTTGACAGAGATCTGGGTAGAAGTAGATTTCTACATAGGTAGAAAGTCAAGAATAGCTAATATCGTTCCGGTGTGTTTAAGAAGGCCAATAGGGATAATCCAGGAAATTTGTAGGTCCATGAAAACAAAGTGCTGGAGGAGCTCAGCATCCAAAGCAGCATTTGTGGAGTGAAAGGGACAAACAACGTGCTGAGTTGCGACCCTTCATCAGTGGTAGAAAACATATTGGGAAAGTTTCTTAGGGGATTTGATATGCTGGCATTTTGGAGAATAATGAGTGGCACGTGGTGCGGAGAGGAGTTGCTGCTTTACAGTGCTTGAAGCGTCGGAGACCCTGGATTAAATCCCGACTACTGGTGCTGCCTGTATGTAATTATGTACGTTCTCCCCGTGACCACGTGGGTTTTTTCCCAGCGATCTTCAGTTTCCTCCCACACCCAAAGACGTACAAGTTTGTGGGTTAATTGCTTGATGTATGTGTAAATTGTATTTCCTGGTGTGTGAAGATAGTGTTAATGTACAGGTATCGCTGGTGGGGGGGCGCCCGGGGGACCTGTGGGCCTGTTTCCCACGCTGTATTCTCTAAAAAAAAACAAAGACTCGTTAGAGACAATCAGTGTGGGTCTGTGTGTGTGGGGGGGGGGCGGGTCCCTGTCTCTTAAATTTGATTCAGGTTTCCTCCTCCTGCAGGAGATGAAGATGATTGATGAGTGTAAGCCAATAGATGTTGTCTATATGGATGTTAGTAAGGCCTTTGACAAGATCCTGCATGGTAGAAAAGTCTGGAAGTTTAATAAGAGGGTTATCCAGGGTTAGGTAGGCAACTGATTTCAAATATTACTTTGGTGCAAGGTAAAAGAGGGCGTGGTGTAGGGGTTGTCTTTTTATCTGATTGGAGGACATTAACCAGTGGTGGCTAAGGGATTTTCTTGTTTTATCATCTCGATGAAAACAATTTGGATGACAAAGTTGGTTAGAAAATTTACAGATGTTACCACCAAAATTGGCGATAAAGTGGACAGTGAGTAAAACCCCTGTCTCACTGTGCGAGTTGCCCACGAGTGACCCCGATTTTCACTTGTGGTGATCACGTACGGGAACGTCGGAACTCGCACGAGCAACATATCGAGACTCGTGGCGCTAACAGGCAGGTACTCGGAAACTTGTTAACTCGTGAAAAAAAAATCAAACATGTTTGATTTTTTTTCCACGAGTCAAATTAACTGTTCAAGTTTAAAAATGGAAACATTTAAACTCGTTGTAATAACGTAGTGGCCCCGTGCGTTTATCTTAGTGTCTCGTGAGTCTACCGTGGGAACTTTTTATAATCTGTTTCTTTTGCTCGAGTAAAGACTGAACCAAAGATAGACACAAAATGCTGGAGTAACTCAGCGACCACAGCATCCTCTGGAGAGAAGGAATAGAGTCGAGACCCGTCTTCAGACTTACCCGAAATGCCACCCATTCCTTTCGCTCCAGAGATGTAGCCTGTCCCGCCGCGAGTTACTCCACATTTTGTGTCTATCTTCGGCCTTTCTGCCACTTGTCCTTTATTACTGAGGCGCCTGCCCCGTGCTTCGCTCTGTCTCAATGAACGGCATAAAGACCTGCCGAAGGGCAAGTCTGGGGTGTAGTGGTGGGACGTGTCCACTGTGCGATGCTCCATCCACCCCCCCCCCCGGGGCCGAGAGTGTGGGATTGGGAAGGAACTGCAGATAGCTGGTATTCACAACCGGAGATAGACACACACAATGCTGGAGTAACGCGGCGGGACAGCTGCATCTCTGGAGCGAAGGAATGGGTGGCAATTTCGGGTAAGTTTCTGAAGAAGGGTCTCGACTCTATTCCTTCTCTCCAGAGATGCTGCCTGGTCCGCTGAGTTGTGTGTGTGTGTCTCTCTCCTCTCTCTGTCTATCTGTTTGTATCTGTGTGTGTGTCTGATGTCGGGTCCCGGTGGCCGCTCAAAGTCACCCGAGCTGCTTCATTCCTCTGAAGTGTGGCCAGCTGCTGTCTGTGTGTATCTCGCTCTCTATGTGTGTTGTGTGTGTATGTGTGTGTGTGTGTGTCTCTCTCTCCCTCTCTGTCTATCTGTGTGTATCTGTGTGTGTGTCTGCTGTCGGGGTCCCTTGGTGCCGCTCCCAAAGTCACCCGACTGCTTCATTCCTCTGAAGTGGTGGCCAGCTGCTGTTTGTGTGTATCTCTCTCTCTATGTTTGTGTGTGTGTGTCTCTCTCTCTCTCCCTGTCTGTCTATATCTGTGTGTATCTGTGTGTGTGTCTGCTGTCCGGTCCCGGCCCGCCGCACAAAGCCACCCGAGCTGCTTCATTCCTCTGAAGTGTGGCAGCTGCTGTCTGTGTGTATCCTGTGTGTGTGTGTGTTGGTGGTGTTGTGTGTTGTGGTTGTGTTTGTGTGTGTGTGTGGTGTGGTGTGTGTGTCTCTCTCTCTCCTCCCTCTCTGTCTATCTGGTGTGTATTGTGTGTGTGTGTTGTGTGTGGATGTTTGTGTGTGTAGTGTGGGTTGTGTGTGTACTGTCGGTCCCGCGGCC
Source organism: Okamejei kenojei (assembly GCA_035221665.1). Classification (NCBI taxonomy): domain Eukaryota; kingdom Metazoa; phylum Chordata; class Chondrichthyes; order Rajiformes; family Rajidae; genus Okamejei; species Okamejei kenojei. Next base: position 98,200,453 of record CM069131.1, read on the forward strand.
GCTCAGTCACCCGAGCTGCTCATTCCTCTGAAGTGTGCCAGCTGCTGTCTGTGTGTACTCTCTCTCTATGTGTGTGGGTTGTGTCCTCTCTCTCTCCCCTCTCTGTCTATCTGTGTGTAACTGTGTGTTGCAGTCTGCTGTCGGTCCCGGTGGCTGCTCAAAGTCACCCGAGCTGCTTCATTCCTCTGAAGTGGTGGCCAGCTGCTGTTTGTGTTAGCTCTCTCTCTATGTGTGTGTGTGTGTGTCTCTCCTCTCCCTCGCGTCTATCTGTGTGTATCTGTGTGTGTGTCTGCTGTCGGTCCCCGCCGCCGCTCAAAGTCACCCAGCTGCTTCATTCCTCTGAGAGTGGTGGCCAAGCTGCTTCTGGTGTATCTCTCTCGCTATTTGTGTGTGTGTAAGTGTGTGTGTGTGTCTCTCTCTCTCCCCCCGCCTTGTTTACAATTCCACCCAAAAAGGGTTGTGAACAAAAACACCCCCAAAAAAGGGGGGGGGGGGGGAAGATTCGTTAGGGGTATCTGGGGTCTGATATCCCACCCGATCAAAAGTTAAAAAGAAGCTCCTTCATTTCAACCCCGCCCCACCACGAATGGCCAGCGCTGTCTTGTATCTCCCCTTTTTTTTTGTTTTTGGGGTTGGTGGTGTGTTGTTGTGGGGTGTGTGTTTGTTGTTGGTGTTTGGTTTGTTGTGTGGTGTGGTGTGTTCTATCTCTCCTCCCTCTCTATCTGTGTGTATCTGTGTGTGTGTGTACTTGTCGGTTCCGTGGCCCTCAATCACCCGAGCTGAGCTGCTTCAATTCCTCTGTAAGTGGTGGCCTGCTGCTTCTTGTGTATCTCTCTCGGTGTGTGTGTGATTGTGTTGGTGGGGGTGTGTGTGTGTGTGTGTTGTGTGTTTGTGGTGTGTGTGTGTTATTGTTTGTGTGTGTGTCCTGCTGTCGGTCCCCGGCGCCGCTCAATGTCAGTCACCCGGCTGCTTTCCTTTTTAAAAATATTATTTAAAATAGAGATCAATTGCAAAAAAAGTATTTAAAAAACAATAAAACAACAAGAAATCTTGTTTCTGAGGAGCGCATTTTCCCATTGTAGGTCATATCAATAGAGCGCCCGCTGAAATAACTCCAAACCACAGGATGGAGATGTACTTTAACACTGTTGCTTATTAAAACATACCTTCATTCACGGTTGCTCAAGAGTAACGGGAGAGAACTTCAAACTCGGAGAGGATCTAGAACATCGCAGCAAGACATACCCGTAGAACTCGTATTACACCCTTGATCATAAACGTGCCGAGTCTCGTGCACAGCCACGAGTCTGTCCACTCGGGGTACCTCGTGGGTCCACGCTCGCACCAGTGAGACAGGGCCATAAAGGCTCAGATTAAGGCCAAAGACCAAGGCAGGACGTAACACAATAAATGGTAGGAGATTGAAAAGGGTTGTGGAGCAGAGAGTTTATGGCTACAGGTGCACAGACCCCTGATCTTGGTGACACAAGTAGAGTGGGCCGAGCTGAAAAGGTTGCATGCATGCCTTTCTCCTAAGGAAATTGAATACAGTAGTTGGAACAATCATGCTCCAGCTGTACACGACATTTGGTGAGATTAATTTGAAGTATTGTGCGCAGTTATGGTTGCCACAGCTGAAGGAAGCTTTGGCCTTTACGACAAGTAAACCAACTTGGCAAAGGCCACACCATCAGAGAGCGGAGGACATTGGTGTTGAGAGGTGCAGTGACAGGAGAGGCCGCAGAGTCAAAGGCGTCTCTCTTGCCATACAGGCAATGATGCAGTGGGAAGGTGTGGGAGCGGAGGAAGATCAGCTGGAAAAGAACTAGGGGAAATGGAATCAAGCAAGATCAGCTTCAATCCATCAGAGCGAACATATGAAGTGCTTCCATCACCAAAGAAACCTCCATCAGTGGTACGGGCGAGGATTCCAACCTGTGCCCTCTCCCAACTCCGAGCGATCCTCAAACTCATTCACGGTAAAGCTGCAGACCAGCCTCACGCAAAGTAATAGATACACATGGAGCATAATCAGGTACTAAATAGCCTGCAACAGCCCTTGAGAACAGGCGGTGTG